>CAIGQW010053747.1:10423716-10452449 GCA_903798125.1 Danio choprae
TAATTAGGCAAATCATTGTATAACGAAGGTTTGTTCTGTAGACAATCAAAAATAAATAAAAACATTGCTTAAGGGGGCTAACAATATTAAACTTGAAATGGCTTTAAAAAATTAAAATAGCTTTTTTCTAGCCGAAATAAAATAAATAAGACTTTCTCCAGAAGAAGGTTAAGAATTTTGACCTCAACTGTGTATATAGTTTTTACATAACTAGTAGTGAATTATGTATGAGAGCAAACATAATAACTATATATATAATAATGAAAATAATAATCAACATTGTAAACAGGCAGATAGACTTCTGTATAAAGGAGTATCACGCAGTGAAAGAAGAAAGTTCACAGTTACCCAAAGCCATTGATCTTGTTAACAACTCCTGAAAGTGAAGCGTGCACGAGTGTGTTGTGTGAACATACGTAAAAGAGTGCAAGACAGAGAACGAAATGCAAGCACCAAAACACAAACATAGAGCAATCCAGCCTGTTAACTGCTTTCAGAAAAGCGGATGTTTGATCTCGCTTGGCCTCGGCTGATGGAGGTAATGACTAAAAGGGCAACAGACCGAGAGCGACAAACACACAAGACAGATATCAGAAAGAAGCCCCTCTTGTTATCTGCTTTTAGGATAGTGTGTGTCTGATCTTTCATGGCCTCTGCTGATAGAGGTATTGATTGAAAGAGAAAGGCATCGCTTGTCCTGTTGCTCCCCCAGATGTGCTGTGTGTCTCAATGCATCTAACAGGTTACACACGTGTATCGGTGTGTGTGTGTAAAACAGTGCTGTCTCTGTTCTCTCCTCTAAATCAGGCTATGTTTCCTTTATTCTGCTTCTCCTGCTGAGCTCTAGCGCTTCTACATGCCCTACATGACCTCTGCCTGCAAGACAAATAGATTTCTCTCTACCTGCATCTAAACATACACACAGACCTTATTAGGATTATTATTGATGTTCTGTCAACTCAGCGCCTAAAATACACTAAACCCCACAACCCTGCACCACGTACACTGTTCTTAACTAAATGCATATACAAAAGAGTGTGTAGGTGTGTGTAGAGAGAGAGGGGGGGGTAGAGTAATACTGTAGAGTAAGACAATGAAAGAGAGCAGGAGTGAACAAAAAAGAAAAAAATCATGTGAATTGAGACGGAAATGTATTTAAATTAAAACATGGCACTAAAAACACAATGCTTTCTGTAACTGTGCTACAGTAAATACTTTAGATTTTCATTTTATTTAATACTTTAATCAAATTTCAAATGAAACATTAAAAATATAAAAACAAGTAAAAATACAACCATGTAAATGCATGTTTAACTTTACCTTTATCTTAATTTATATTTGTAATTTTAGTTCACTTCTGGATAGAATCTTGAATTTTCTTGACAGGGTTTTTTATAGTCAACCCCCATAAAAACTGCTAACTGACATTGCTGTTGTTCAATGTCTTGTGAACAAATGACGCTTCATTTAATTAACTTTAATTTAATTAACAAGTCACACAGCAAAAGTGTTAAAATTGCACAAAAATAGGCTATGGCAGCCCTAATATAAAAAACGAATCATTTACAAATATATAAACAACTGTTTTAGTTCAATTTTACTCCATTTAGAACATAAAAACGTAAACAAAGATTCATTCAAATACATACACTATAACGCATTCATTATAAATAGGTTAATCGTTATTTTAAATGTCATGCCTAAACACTTATATTTAAACTGAAAATGAAATCTAGCAATGTTGTAATTGCGATAAACCGTGTTGTAAATGTGATAAACAAATACTCATGTCTCTCTTATGTTGCAAGAATCCAAAAATATGCACCCCATGTTCAGGTTTCGCATGCATGAAATGATTTGCTTTATGAGCAATTCATATTCCTCTTTTTCCACCTTCCTCATATTCCTTCATTTTCTTTTTGTCTTAATTATTAAATTTGCTTATTTTAATATCGGTTTTTATTAGCTTGTTTTTTTTAATAGTAAAGTGATCCTTTATCATAAAATGATTGATTATGTATTTCGATTTTCTTATTTGATGAAATTATTTATTATATTATTTAATTTGTTATTAATAGCTTTTATTCATTCATTCATTCCCTTTATTAATCTGGGGTTGCCACAGCGGAATGAACGGCCAACTTATCCAGCATATGTTGTACACAGCGGATGCCCTTCCAACTGCAACCCATCAATGGGAAACATCCATACACTACGGACAATTTAGCTTACCCAATTCACCTATAGCGCATGTTTTTGGACTTGTGGGGGAAACCGGAGCACCCGGAGGAAACCCACACAAACACGAGGAGAACATGCAAACTCCACACAGAAATGCCAACTGACCCAGCCGGGGCTCGAACCAGCGACCTTCTTGCTGTGAGGCGATTGTGCTACCCACTGCGCCACCGTGCTGCCCACCTTCCTCATATTGTATTTTAATGAAAAGGCAACAAACATACTTATACAGTGATGCATTTTTTTTCCATGCAGATCAATCCCACAGATCAATCCCACAGAACTATGAAAAAAATAATTTCTTCAAGATGGCACATGAACTAACCAATCAACTTCACACTTTTAGTAACATCACAGAAAGCTCAAGATAATCGAGATCTTCACAATTTACCAATAGGAGATACAACGCATGGAGACAACATAGGCCTGGACAAACTGAATATTTTAATTATTGAAAAACATAACCATGCAGCAACCCAGAAAAACTTTATATACAGCCATTAAACTTGTGCAATTGACTAATACACCTGTACTCAGATCTATTCAGGGTCTAGGTATTTTCATATTTATTTAGCAATGACACCAGCTTAAGCTCCTTAACACTTTGGAAAGTAGAAAGTGGTACAGACACATGTGAACAGCCACTTATGGAAATCATTTTGGAATATAAACAGCAACTGTTCGAATTTTACCCCCTTGCTACCATTTCCATACCATAGTACAAGCACAATCTGTAAAGCGTTTGGACAAACATTCTTTTCTATTTGGTACACATTTGACCTACATACAAATACATGCTGACGTGGCAGGTCAACACATCCCACCTCATGCAGCTCATTAGTCTGCAGTGGACATATGATGTCAAAAAGGAGCTTATAGTCCACTCAGCTGTGCAGTTCAAAACCACAGCAGCACTTTCTTAACACAGGAGCAAGAAACAGTGTGAGCGAAAATGTGAAAAGTCAGCTTTTAGCCCAACACTGTGATAAAAATAAAAGTCTCTCTTCAGCCTTTCCCAGATTAAACTACGAACTGCTCTGGGGAAGAGGCCTGGTTAAGTTGAGTAAGAGATGCCCTTTCACAGATCTTACTCAAGCACATGCTCTTTCTTCTCCAACTGTTTAACTTTACAAACATAATGAACATTACGTAAACTTGTGATTTTGTGTCTTCGCCAGTAATTCTTTGAGTGAGTTTTGGCAGATGCAAAAGAGTACACTCACTGTAAACAACGCACCATGTGACAACAGGCTTTCTGTCTGTGCGCTGTATGTTTGTACTCACAGTAAAAAGTCCTATATTAAAAGCTTTAACCGATAAGGCTTTAAAAGTTAAAACAGATAATCGGAGGCACAAGCTGTAAAGCTGTAAAGTATTTCCCTCCAAGAAGACACACATAAAAACAGTATCGTTGTTTTTGTTGTTGTTGGAGTTTACTGAAAACAATTACTCACTGGATATACTAATTTTTTAAGGTAACTGGTTGCAACAATTTATATGGGCTGAATTTAAACAAACTAGTTAAGCTGAGGCCTCACGGTGGCGCAGTGGGTAGAAATGGAAATGGTAGCCTCACAGCAAGAAGGTCGCTGATTCGAGCCTCGGCTGGGTCAGTTGGCAAGTCTGTGTGGAGTTTGCATGTTCTCCCCGTGTTGGCATGGGTTTCCTCCGGGTGCTCCGGTTTCCCCCACAAGTCCAAAGACATGTGGTATAGGTGAATTGGGTAAGCTAAATTGTCCGTAGTGTATGTGTGTGAATGAGAGTGTGTGGATGTTTCCCAGTGATAGGTTGCAGCTGGAAGTGCATCCGCTGCGTAAAACATATGCAGGATAAGTAGGCGCTTCATTCCGCTGTGGCGACCCCAGATTAATAAGGGGACTAAGCCGAAATGAAAATGAATGAATGAATGAAGTTAAGCTGAACGTTACCAAATTTAATTTGTTTGTTTAAACTCAGCCCATATCAATTGTTTGCAACAAGTTACCTTAAAAAAAATTGTAAATCCAATTAATAATTTTTTTTTGTGCTGGAACATATTAAAGTTTGAATTAAAAATGTATGCTGGATTCACAATGCTGGATACCTATATATGGCTATCTACTCTCTGGTTTTACACAAATGTGATTGGCAATCATCTGATCCAGTATATTTACATAAAGTGATATGATTGGCTGATGCCAGCATCGATGGTTGAAAATTTGAAAGTTTTTTTTTTAACTTCAGTCGCAGGCAACACCAGTTACGCAACACAACAAACCCACAATTCACTTTTGCAATGCATTGGATTCACACAGGGCGTCAGTATCTGAAGCTTTGCGCTAACACGATCGTCATAGTGATGACAGCCAATCACATCCAGCTTTGTTATCTATACATTGGTGTTGCACAAATGTGATTGGCCTTCATCTAAACTATTATATTTGCATAAAGCAATCTGGTTTGGTTATGCCAACACAGTTTTTTCAACTTCTGCCATCAACAACACCAGTGACAACAAAACAGACCCACAGTACTCATTTGAGCAGCAGGGCTCGACATGGTGTGAATATGTGAACAAACTGCTTCCGCAGACCTTAGCTTCACTCTGACAGAAAAAAAACACGGTCATAGACAAACAACAACAGTCACTGAAACGCACTGACTGCGAGTGCTTGATTTCGGCAGCGGTGGAGCTGTCAGCTGCGTGCCGCTGCTCTTGCGACGCTGCAGTAGAGCTGAGCTTTGACTGACAGTCAGGAGAGAGCAGACGCTTGCTGACAGGACTCTAAACAAAGGGAAGTGTCAGTTTGCATGCGTGACATGCCGTCGGCTTACACGTGGCAAAGAAAAGCTGAAGATGAAGCACTCGTGCCAATTTAGAAGCACTGCCAGTCCTAAGAGATTTCAATCTCATCCATGAGATATCAATGAGAGGCTGTCAAAGAGATGGGAGAATATTCATCCGTGTTCCCTCTCACACAGACACGCAAACAAACTCTGCATCACAGAGATAAGAGAATTAGCCCATTGGAAAGACACCTTTTACAGAGGATTACACAAATTCAACGCAGCACTGAGGCGTCAGAGGTGTTAAAAAAAACAACAAAGTGTCCAAAGACAAAAGGACAAAAAGTATTGATGACAGTAATGTTTGTAATGAAAAATTATACTGATATGTACATAATTCCAGGTATAATTTCATATGAAAATGTAACAAAGTTAACAACAAGGTATTTAGGGGAAAAATCTTTTTAACCCAATAACATTTGTTTACAGCGCAGCTTAACTAGGAAATGGTATTATGTGGAAATACTGATTAGGAATAAAAAAAGAAATACCTGAGACAGGATGAATTACAGTGACAAATATTTATATTATCAGTTGATTTGCTTATTTTACCTTATTTAAGGGTTAAAAAATCTTGAATATCTTTTCCTACTAGGCCTATAAAATAATAATTAAAATAATAAAAATTATTATTGCTTTTTATTTTAAATCCTTTTTATTCCGAAAAAAACATTATTTCTTGTTTTAATGTGAATTTTGTGAATTCACATTATTGTTATTATTATTATGATTATTATTATGATTATTATTATTATTATTATTATAAGACTCATTTAGACTGTTTATTTTTGTGACAAAATTTCATTTCCTGCACAATTATGACAACATATAAATAGACGTAATGCATATTATTTGCTCTTCATTTTGGTGCATTAGAGTTAAACATTTCATATCTTAAATGGAAAAACAACAATAAATGGCCCAATTTTGCAATCACTTTTTAATTCCATACCACATCACATCTTTCACATTTGTAAGAAGAAGCATTTTTAATGAGTATTATGATGCTGTAGTATATTCCAATATTGGCATATACTACCTAATACTCATTAAAACGTTTTGCATACAAACCAACCTGAAAAGCACAAGCAGTGGATAATATTTGCCTTTTTGTCACCTACCTTTTGATATATACACAATTTATTGATAACTAACTTCAAATTCAGCTAAAAGGGGATGTTGATAAGTTTCTCCAAGTGCCAATAGGGATTTGCAGTTTCTCTATATGCTGTAAGCTGGAGGAAACCCAAAAGTGCGCTGTATTTCTGGAGCTGATCTTCTCTGCATTCACATCAAAGGCAAAACAACTCATTAGAACTGTTGGAATGACTGACAGGTCTATGTGAGAACAAATGGGTTTCCAAGACCGTCAGTCTGTTATTGGTTGACAAGGGCATCATTGACAGAAAGATTAGAGCGAACCAGAGCCAAAGGAATACACAAGCGGCTAACAACAATCGATAGGGAGTTTCACACAAACACACACAGAGCCAATAGCACAGACACATACAAGTCATTAACTTAACAGATTAACTCTAAAAAAATAAAAATAAAAAAACGTATCATTTGCTTTCTTCCAGCCTTACACATTCACAAGATGAGTTAAAAAACGACAATAAACGCATTCTTTCATCATACCCTGTAGTTTCAGAGCCTTTATATGCATACAATGAGCTGGCTGACACACACACACACACACACACACACACACACACACACACACACACAGGCCCTCATCAGCGGTGGTTCATTAAGCTGGGTAAACAGAACATTACTGATTCATTAGAGCCAGCGCTGTTTATTAGTACACAAACCAAGACAGACAGAGCCTCTTATGCCCTTCCTCTCAGACATATTTTGTGAATACAAAGAGACACACTGAGCATAAAGCACTTTCCCACACAGACACACTGGAAAAACAATGAAAAAGCCCATTCAGCAATTAAAGCACAGCACCTGAGACCATGTCTTGCCTTTTGAGCAAAAAATTATGCAATTTTATAGGTGTGTTATTTATTGTGTAATATTTAATATTTGTATCATACTGTAATTAATATCTTAAGTAATCACTGATTTAATATGATTCAATATGATCAATATTTTAATTGATAATGTGATCAATAATATGATCATTATATCAATAATTTCATTATAATTGAATATGTCACTATGCAAAAAAATTAACAAATAAATAAATAAACATGGTTTCTAGCAGATATTTTCTTCTTGTACACTATGTCTTGACCAGGGGCCTTTTTTTAAATGCATTTCATCCCAAAGTGTTTTATTGCAATCCTTCTTATCTTTTAAACTGTACATGCAGTCCTGCACAAACCTAAAACAAAAAAATTCTAAGAGCTAATTTAAAACAGCTGATTGATTAGAATTTAATCATTATTATTTAATTACAATGACTTGTTAAAAAAATGTGACTCGTTATAAATTTTGACATCTAGTTGTTGAACCGGTGTATAAAATCTATTTATTGGGCTATTAGTATCTAGCATGGCAGAAAGTCATCTGATTAAAAATATATATACTTTATACTTTTTAATTTATATTTTGCTTAAATTGGGGCAGCACGGTGGCACAGTGGGTAGCACAATCGCCTCACAGCAAGAAGGTCGCTGGTTCGAGCCCCAGCTGGGTCAGTTGGTGTTTCAGTGTGGAGTTTACATGTTCTCTCCGTGTTTGCGTGGGTTTCCTCTGGGTGCTCCGGTTTCCCCCACAAGTCCAAAGACATGCGGTATAGGTGAATTGGGTAAGCTAAATTGTCCGTAGTGTATGGGTGTGTATGGATGTTTCCCAGTAATGGGTTGCAGCTGGAAGGGCATCCGCTGCGTAAAACATATGCTGGATAAGTTGGCGATTAATTCCTCTGTGGCTACCCTAGATGAATAAAGGGACTAAACCGAAAAGAAAATGAATGAATGAATGCTTAAATTACTTGGACATATCCACCAAAAAATAAATAAATGACATACATAATAAGTCAAACATCTTCTAAAGTTATGTTGTTTTCTTTATCATATGCAAATGATTTTCTAAGCTACTTAATAGTTGTTGTTGTTGTTTTTTATGTAATGCTTTTAACACACTGATTAATAATGCTAAAAGCAGATGCAAAACATATCATAATCCTGGTTTCCTTTCAATGTTCTTCTGTGTTTTAGTGAAAGTATTGATCTGTTTTGCTGCTCACCCAAAATAGCTGCATCATCTGTAGGGCTTTCCATCTTTAGCAGGGAAGAGAAGCAGAGAGGATGCTTCAATGCACAAGGGTTCGAACGTAGCACATTTGCCTCTAGATACAAATATTTGAGAATATAGTGTTGAAAAAAACATTACCATAAATGACCCTGGGTACTTGTGGTGTGTACTGCTGTGTTGTTTTGACATGCTGCTCGCATTAAGCTATACAATACTAGAAATGATAAAGCAGTGCAACCATTGTCAGTAATGTCTCGCAGTCTGGTTAGAACAGGGACCATGGTCTGCTATTTAAGGATGTTTGCTCTAACTGTAGCAGATGCTTCAGTACTCTCAAACCGTGTGTACATTGTGTGTAAATGTGTTTTAATGTACTTGCCTATTATAAATACTGTACATTTTTTGCTATACAAATATATTTTAGAGAATAATTCTACTTTTCAACTAAAGGAGGTTACATTTATCATGCTTAAGATGTTAGAAGTATTATCTCATAGAAGCAGAGTAATTGCATACAGTATATATAATTTTTGTTATTTGAATACATTGCATAACTAAGGTTATATTTGTTCGACAATTGCATGTTTAAGAAACAAAAGAGTAAAACATTTGTCAATGTATGTTCTGTATGGAATATGGTGTCTTTAGTTTGAAAAATGTAGTTTTGATAGATAAAATGTTTAACATTTTTTAATGTTAATAAAAAAGTAAACTAAAGTGTTTCACTCAAACTAAAAGAATTAAATTCTATTGTCTATGCCAGTGGTTCTCAACATTTTTTATCTCGCAGCCCACTAAACCAAACATGTATGTTTCCACAACCCACTGCAATTGTTAAAGGAATCTACGATATTTTACAAGTTGGTGGGCCTACTCAGAAGCCACATGCCAGACTGTTAAAGTACACATGAAATCAAAAGTAACCATATTGATTTTGTTAGCTCACATTGTTAATTTTTTTGTGAGCAATTAATCTGTGCATGTCATGAAAAACAAAATTGTTTGCCCTTGTAATCTAAAATTGAAATCTGAAAATGCACTTCCTGTTTGTTTTCAGTTTAATTCTCAGATTACGTCTGAGGTATTGGGCGTAGTTAACATACTTAACAACACCCCTCCAACTGTCAGTTTTGACAGTGCTATAACAACAAATAAAAATGGTGATAAGGAGGAGTCTGTTAGGTTGTAATAACTCTCCCAAAACCCTTTTCCTGATCTATCTGAATGAAATGCCTACTTCACTAAAACCAATCAGCTCGCAAAAGAAAAAACAAGAAACGCCCCTTCTTTGCTCACTTAAGTTCTGCGAGTAACTCGCACAACACTGGGTCTCATATAGTTCCTGCTCTTGACATGTAAGAATAGAGGCCTTGGCCTTTCTATACACACCTCACCCAATGCAGTGCATATACGGTAAAATAATACTGGACTGACATCCCATAAAACAGCTCAGGGAAAGATTTAAATCAGGCTTGTGTTCCCAGGCCGGCAAGAACGTTTTGTGTTTGAGAAAATGTCCTGGAAAAGAGCTAATGGCCCATCTCGCGTCTGCTGAGAGTGTGTGAAAAGGTTACCACACACACCGTTAACCTCGTTCATACGACCTTATGACAGGACACATTCTTCTGATCTCCGAATATGACTTATGAGGCTGTTACACATTGTGTGTGTGTATGCATGCTCGAACACAGAGGAACACATTAATCATGAATAGCGTCATTAGCCTAAAATGTCCCACATTGCACATGGGCCTGCAAATGTACAGGCTAATAACACTAAAACGTCCCACAATGCAGCAGTCTGTATTCTAACACACAGACACACACACACACAATGTGTCTGTTTCATCTCTTTTGATCGCTTTATCCCTGCCTGTGCTCTAGTGTTGTGTTAAAAAGCAAACAAGCTTTCTTCCTCAGCAATCGCTAGAGACAGGACAGACAACGAATAATTAATGATTAGGGCCGGCTCGTTTTAGTAACAAGGCTTCACTGGGACAGAATATTCAAATGAGAATTTATGACTCATCAGCAGCTTCTAATTAAGCCTGATCGTTGCATTATTTATCAGCTGTTTACCGCAATCGCTGAGAGTGTGTTTGTCAGTGGATGTGACTGTGGTTTATGCATCCAACTAGCAAAACTATTTTAAATCATCAAGACAGCTGAAGCCTTCATATTTATAGCACGTGAATTTAATTAACCTCCATATTTTAATGATTTAGGATCTTGAAGTGTAAATGAGGGATGGTGTTTGAGTGCGGTTGTACATTTCTGAAATGACATATATGTATAATATAAATTGGAACTGCAACTGCAACACCTATTTTTAAAAGAACAGCTCAAGCTGAAAATAAACGGGAATGAAACTCATCTATTCAATTCACCATCTTGTCATTTCAAATTCATAAGAAATATGAAAAAACAAGTTCATTCTGCTGAAATAATTTGGTGGACTGTAATGTGGTCAAGATCTGCCTGCAACAATTTTCAACTATTCATTAGCTGGAAAAAACAGCAGCCGCAGCCATTTGAACCTTATTGTCTTGAAAGTTCCGGTCCCACTCAATTTCATTGACTTAAAAAAAAAAAAAAAAACACAGTTCGTAATTCTGTTTAATGTTGCAAACTTGTATTTTCTTATTGTACTCTTTTTATTTTCATTTTTTGGTATTTTTATAAAAAGCAAGTAGTTTGACAGTTTACTGCTGTGTATTATGCCTATTCATTTCCCCATAGATAATATATAATTAGAAGTTCTAAAACAACAAGTCTACAAAATGTTTCAAACTGGGGTCATGGCCCCCACGGAGCTGCAAGGCAATGCTAAGGGGTCCATAGAAATCTTTGGGGGGAGCATTAAATATTTTTTTTAATAAATTAAAAGCAATTAGGCGGCGCTGATTATTATTATTTGATTGATTTATCTATTGAATGATTGAAACTGGCGATGCAGTGGCGCAGTGGGTAGCACAATCGCCTCACAGCAAGAAGGTCGCTGGTTTGAGCCTCGGCTGGGCCAGTTGGCATTTCTATGTGGAGTTTGCATGTTCTCCCCGTGTTTGTGTGGGTTTCCTCCGGGTGCTCCGGTTTCCCCCACAAGTCCAAAGACAGCGCTATAGGTGAATTGGGTAAGCTAAATTGTCCATAGTGTATGGGTGTTTTCCAATGATGGGTTACAGCTGGAAGGGCATCTGCTGCATAAAACATATGCTGGATAAGTTGGTGGTTCATTCCGCTGTGGCAACCCCTGATTAATAAAGGGACTAAGACAAAAAGAAAATTAATGAATGAATAAAAGCTATTAATATCAAATTAAATAATATAATAATTTCACCAAACAAGAACATTGAAATACATAATCAAACATTTTATGATAAAGGATCACTTTACTATTAAAAAAACAAGCTAATAAAAACCGGTATTAAAATAAGCTAATTTAATAATTAATTAAGACAAAAACATTACTTTTATACTTACCATACAAACTGGATTATTTACAAGAAACTGCATAGATGTATTAGTTATTTATATATTATTTATTAATTGAACATATAGCTCCTTTACATAAAATGCAGAGGACATAAACTTTGACTATTAAAAAAAGCAACAACTCTCTGTGATAAATAATAATACAGAAATCTTGCATATAATCTTCTACACATTTAAAAGTCTACTTTTTGTTCACAAATGCAGTACATACCATTAGGGCATAGTATAAGAAGGCAAATTTGAGCACAGCAAGTATATGTAGAAGAAGAAAGGTTTGCATCTATAAAAAATAGGATTCTTTCATTATTAAGTCTGCAAGATTCAATGAATTGGAATTTGACATTAAACCGAAATTTAAGAGATGTAAATTATACATATTAAGGACTATGAATGATACTGTGTTATATCTAATGCACATGTCTATAATCCAAAGACGTTACATTATATATTATTAAATATTGAACATTCATGAATGATTTAAGAATAAAAGAATTGAAATTTCAGAATAACTCAATGACTGCACAGACCTTGCTCAATTTCAAAGTTATAAGCTCCCTGCAGAAAAAAGTTGTGATTATAGATATGAGATACAATGAACAAACAGCTTCTGGCATCTTTAGTTTAAAGTGCTTGAACATTAAGTGTGTGTGTGTTGTGTGTGCGCATCCAATGGTGTATCACTCAAGCCTCTCAGCTCTTTCCAAAGCTTTAAAGTCATATCAAATAACAGTTTGATTTGTGCTCCGTGATTCAGTGGCAAGGCCTGATGAACATTTCACTCTTTTCATTAGCTAAAAGTTCCTCTAACCACCGTTAAAAGTGTCAGCCAATCACTCCAGCTTAGAGCTACAGAGAAGCATTATCTCAATTAGAGAAAAGCTCTGAGTAGCATTAGACTAGCAGTGAACTTATGGGCCGGGACACACCAAGCTGACACCAAACAACTATGAAAAACAAATCCCAACTGTGCTTTTGCCTCACGTTGGATTGCGGCTGGACCAAATGTGAACACACCAAACGAACAAAAGCTGCCTGAAACAAGAGTCGTGTTCTATGTTCTATGCCCGCTGGAGGCAGTAGACATTTAGCATTGTTCTGATGCACACAGACAAAGCGTAAACAAAGCAGTGTCTATTACCATAATCACAGTAATTGTCACCATGAGGGATTCAGTCCTGCAAATATGTCTGATAATCTAATAATCCATATCGTTTGCAAGTATTTGAGAAATGTGAGTGAATATTACTGGGTGAGCATGATTGCAGATGTGATATAGATTTTTTTTTTACATAAAAAAACTGTTTTTTTTAAAGGTTCACTTCTTAAGCACTTTCCAGGTGCATATTTGTACGTTTACAGCACTTTACAAGTGTGGCAAATGGCATATTTTCATACCTATAGGATCACATTAGGTCAGATGTTATTTGCTAAAGTATTCTATATTACTGTCATTTATTAAGATTTTTTTTATTCATTCATTCATTTCCCTTCAGCTTAGTCACTATTTCAGAGCTTGCAACATCGGAACGAACCGCCAACTATTCCAGCATATGTTTTACGCAACGGATGCCCTTCCATCCCCAACCCAGTATTGGGAAACACCCATACACACTCATTCACACACATACACACACACACTACGGACAATTTAGTTTATTCAATTCACCTGTATCGCATGTCTTTGGACTGTGGGGGAAACCGGAGCACCCAGAGGAAACCCACGCCAACACGGAAAGAACATGCAAACTCTACATAGAAATGCTAACTGGCCCAGCCAAGACCCGAACCAGCGACCTTCTTGCTGTGAGGCGACGGTGCTAATCACTGAGCCACCGTATCGCCCCAAGATTTTTTTCTATTTTATTTTCAATTACCTATCTAGAAAGACAAATTATTACAAAAGCAACACAATTGCATTTTCAAGTGCTTTCTCCAAAATCTAAGCACCCAATGACAGCTCTTATACCTTTATTTCTGAGAGTACTTGCAGTTTTATTGTCATAATTATTTATCTGTTACAGGACTAATCGAGCTAAGATACCAGCACAAAAACACATCATCATTACCATCCACAAAAATAAGAGTCACAACTATTTTGACATACAAGCGACCTTCCATTATGCGACCTTATTAGATGAAGACAGCAATCACATCAGCAGTTTGAAAGGAGCAACAGACACAAATGGTTGTCACTAGAGGAACAGGAACTAAACAGGCTAATATAAGCCTACAAAATTTTAAAAAAGACTTAAAAAGACAATTTAACAATATAAGAAACAAAAAGTGAAAAATCAAAGTCTTAATTTTCAGGTGACTTCATTGTTACTAAAAACACTCTTCTGTCCTCTTTTTCAGCCTCCTGAGACTGAATCTTCTCAAATTATCATTCTTATCAGAGCCGGTCTGGATTACAGATGACTCTCTCGTAGAGCTGCGACACATACACACAACAAGAGAATAGAATGAGAAGGAGATTGAATAAAAAAAACTGAGAACATTATTCGTACCAGGTGAAGATGTGGAAATGTGTTAAAGCCAGCTTAGTAGAGACTGTCATATGCTCCTTTACTCAGAGGAAAATCACTATAGAAGCCACGTCTATAGTTGCCACAATGTTAATCCTGTATAAAAGTGTCCTGACATCAACAAAACCCTTCTAGTAAGAAATTCTGACAAGTAAAAATCACATCAAAGAAGTAACATGGCATAGCAACCCGAACCAAACCAAAAGGTTGCAGGTTTAAACTCCACAATAAATGATCTATGAACTCCATCATGTCCTGCTTTAAGAACTCTTAATCGCTTCCAAACCGTGAGCTAACGTAAAAAAAAGAAAAAGAAAAAGCTGTTTGGACATATATACAGAAGTATGTTCTTGTGTCACAAGATAAAGAACCTAAAAGTCTCACATTCATCTTCCAGTATGAACCGTATGACACGCTTTCTTCAACAGAAGATGTTCTTTCATGTTCTGTTGAAGAAAGCGTGTCATACGGGTTTTTTGAAAGCAATGGCCTTCAGGATTCAAAAGAACACATACAATAAATAAATCAATCAGCCCAGTAATCAATCAATAATCCAATGATCTATTCAGAAAAATCATTTATAGCTTAATTTCTAAATGAATCGGAGAGAGAGAGAGAGAGAGAGAGAGAGAGAGAGAGAGTTTTGAGTTTATTGCCATATCAGCTTCTTTGGCTATGTCATGGCAAAAAAAAACATCAACAGCAATAGATAATACATAAAATAGATAAATAATAACAATATATAAGATAAAAATCTAAAACAGATCTTTCAAGATTTACTTCTGATAAAAATTTAAGATTCACATTAAAAAATATATATTATGTCTCTCCAGACAAAAAATTGCTGTCTGATAACATTAAAATAGGGCATTCCACGGGTATACGTTTAACAGTTTGGTTTCACTAAATGGATCGGCCATTTTGAACAAATCATGTGAGAAAAGTTCAGACAAGTTTTGTTGACTGAATCTGACAGGTTACTGAAAACACTTTTGACATCCAATCTTTGGATGAGATATCTTTGTAAATACTGGTATAAATATATATTTCAAGAAATAAAATCCCAATTTGGACTAGTCTGACTGAATTCCACTCTATTGCAGAAAAAACATATGAGAACTTATAGTAAGTATTTTTTTCAAATGTTTAAGCAATTCAGTTATAAATAATAAAGATTTTACATTTTGTAATTTAATGCAGTGACATTCACTCAATTTAAGTATAACATAATAGGCCCGATAGTTTTTGAGGTCACTACACACTTGCAGGTCAAGTAAAAGAGTTTTATTTGAAGTAACGTCCAGGTTTGTGGTCATTAGAGGCTAATTAGCTCAGGGGTCCGAGTATGTGAATAACCTTGTGTGTGGGTCCCCGGGGTTTGAGTTTCTTTTAAACATTTCCCTCTTTAGAGATAATTAAGTCCTCTGCTACATTTGTCACTTTGTTTAAAGGGCAAGACTTTTTTCACCTCCCAACTGCAGCGTTTCATACAACCATATCTCTTTCTGCTCTCTCTCTCTCCATCCCTCCTTCTTGTTCTCCTGCCAGTGACTCTGGTCCTCTTTTCCCTCTGTTCAGCCCACTAGCAAAGGAAGACATCAATCTTGTGCTGTCACAGAATGTGTCAGACTTTGACCCAGCTGGAGTGGAGCAGGAAAAGGCCTTGCTAATATTGAGATATAGCTCATGCAGCATGCACTTCCACTACACACACAAACACACACACACACACACATATATATACTCTCTAGAGTCCTCAAAACTCATTTTGAATTGCCACTGTCTGACAGTTACATACACAGCCAGTAAAACTAATATTGAATGTGCTCATGCAGTACATTACAGGAAAAGGGCACATGCTAGATGTACAAAGCAAGCAAATATATGTAACAAGAACTCATCTTCCTTCTTTAATTTATTTCAGGGACAACATTAATTAGAAAACGTACTATTTTAGAGCATTAGAATATTGTACCTTAATAAATGCAGAATCTAAAAATAAAAATAAAAAAGCTAAATATTTTGGTGAAACAAAACATTGACAATAGTATTGGACCAGCTCTAAAAACAAATCCATACAACTTATGGTAAAAAAAAGCTGTGGTTAGCAAAATTTTATCATCAAAAACACAGTGAAAAAATGTAAAACGTAAAATAAATTAATTTATAGTGTTAATATACCAATGTTTTAACATACTAAAATCTAAACAGTGTACCATTGTTACACATAGAAAAAAAACTCAACCATGGCCAGGGAACTTGAAAACATGTTACACATAGAAGAACTGAGATCCACACTAAGTGACAAATTGCCCATTTTTTAACAAGATTTGAGAACCATTCATACTGTTTTTGCAAATAGACTGAACTGCTATAATATTTTCCCATCACTATAGTATTATGATATATTTATTTATTTTATTTCATTATTTATTTATAATTACTTTGGTTTCACTGTCCATGTATACCTTGCTTCAATTTTTGTTCTAGCCAGTTCTGTATTATGACTGTAAATAACTCAATGCTTTTCATATATAATATGCTTTTAATTTTATTACAAACATTTTTATCTGTGTTATATGGTTGGGGCGGGAGGTAGGGTTTTGAGTTTCTTTTTGTAATAAGAGAGCTTTGATATATGGTCCATCCCTTTGTTGTAAGGATTTAGGCGGTGCTGTATGTATGTTTTTGAATTAAAATGAAAATAAAGAGTGAAAAAAGAAAAAGCAAGTGGTGATGAGAAAGCCATGATGAAGAAACAATTCCCATCACAAACTAATTTTCTTATACCTACTTATACATTAAAGTGTCCTGTCCTGTATAAGTTTAAAGTACTTATACATTAAACTTATATACCGTCATGATAACACACATAAAACACAAAAGTAAAAAAAACATTATTTTAGCACAATTAGATGCAACATGAAACTCTCATGTGCATAACTCATGGTAAAAAAAAACAAAAAAGAAACCAGCGATGTCAACAAAGCATAAAGTGTCATGCAGGGAATTCTCTGAAAGTCAACTTATATACAGTACAAGGAAACTTGTTTTTAATCAGGTTACAGATTTTTACTCAAGCATTTTTACAGTTATTTACTGTAAAACTAGATTTTTACAGTAAGAATTATGCAAATGTGTCATGTCTGTGCTTTTTGATGACATCACGCAGCATGTTTTTACAGACACAAGTGATGATTTGTGGGGCAAAACATTTTATAATCTGACAAAAATGATCATAACAGTCTGAACCCAGCACTTTTACTGAATGTCTGAAAACTTTAGTGCCTGGACTGCCACAATATATCTAAATTAGCAATCCTACTCTTTCTTTTCTCACTCTCTTTCTCTCCATTTAGAAGCACTCACCTTTCCCAGCTGTCCAATCAAAGGGCCCTGCTGCTGGGGGGCCCGGCTTCTGTCTAAACACCCGCTGTCACAGAAACGACCCTACAACCTTTGGCATCATTCTGACAGACAGCCAGGTGACTGGTTTTAATATTAATACGTCCCCCGTGCTGAGAGGAGATTCTATTTGTGTTCAGCTAAGGGAGAGCAGACGCTTTTTAAAAGTCAGGCTGTCTCCTCAGAATGAGCTGAACAAACATAAGCAAGTGTGAAAGAGAACTAAAGAAAAAGTGTGCTGCTCGCTGCTGTCAATTTATCATTCTCTCTCTGGAACTGACTTTTACAGCAGCTCATCCTGGTCCTGCCGTATTTCATACTGTCTCTCGACCCTGTCATTCTTCTCCTTTCCTTTTTTCGCAGTTATTTAAATTCTCTGTTCTCTCGCTTTCTGCGATACCTCTCTCCGAGTGCTGGACAGGTGTCAGGCCGTTCACACTCTCTGCACAAAAAAAGGTCTTCCTGCACACTCACACTCCACTGGAAAGGTCACGGTAAAGTGCAAATAAAATACCATTCCTGCATTATTCAGTGGACACCTTTGCACTGATTGAAAAGGAGTAAGGAGTTTAAAGGGAAACAAATCTATAGTCTTAACATTAATAACTGTGGACAAGCTCTTGTTCAGAAGTTTAAAAGAGCTCTGGGACTCCTTCACACAGAGCTGAACAGTTCAGCTCAACTTCTGATATATAGTATATATATAATACGGTAATGTGTTAGTTAATGTATTAGTTACCATGGACAAATAATCAACAGTGAACTACACAATCTTCTTGAAGACCCTCCAAAAATTAACTTCAAAAATTCACATATTAGTATATAAAATATATAAAAACCAAATAATTTTATTGTACTACCTAGAAAAATAAAGTCACGAAAACTAAAAAAATTAAGTTGCAGTAACTAGAAAAATAATGTTACAGTAACTTTTTAAAAAAATTACATTTTGCTAACTAGAAAAATATCAATTATGTGAAGGCTAAGAGAACTAGAAAAATTAAGTTGTGCTAACTAGAGAAAAAAATTGTTCTCATAACTTAATATTTCTAGTTAGTGGAACCAAATTTGTCTAGTTCTCATAACCTTTTCTAGTTTCTGCAACATTTCTCATAAGTGAATTTTGAATTTTGTGAATAGAAGATTGTTTAGTTCTAAACCTGTCACTGTTTAATATTTGTTCATGGTGACTAATATATTAACGAACACATTACTACATTTGTAAGCTTACATCAACAAAGATTTACTGTAGTATTGCTGAATAAACGTGCTGTAGATTGTAAGGTGATGTTATCTAATCATTAGTGTACGTGTAAGTAAATAATAGCTAAATAAGCTGTTAATGTAAAGAGATGCAATACAATATGAGTGTTTACATTAACAAAGTTTACGTAATAATAAACAGTCGTTTTTCACCATTAGTTCATGTCAACTAATGCATTAACTAACACATTAATATATGTTTACTTAACAAAAGTTAAGTAATGCTAGCGATGTGTTGTTCATTGTCAATTCATGTTACCAAATGCAGTAACTAATGTTAACTAATACAACCTTACTGTAAAAGAGTAACCAAAACATCATACTGTATCATTTTTATGCTGCAAAACTCTCTGAAAGCTTTCAGTCCAATGATCAAGTAAGCGAATGCATCAAAACAATCATTTCAAAACAAACATGCAAAGAAAACCAGGCTGATTATATCAGATGTGGCAGAGAGAGGAGTGATTCATGGCCGCCTTTCAGTGAATTATTCATACCAGTGTGTGTTTAGCTTTAAAACATGAGCTCTGTCATATTGTGTGAATGTTTCTGAGGAGCACGAGCCCTCACAGATCTCACAATGTGAAACGCAGGCAAAACATTCCCAAAATTATATGAAAGCTACATACTAAACACAGTAATGATACTTGGGTCTGTTATACTGATGCACAAACAAACCACATACTGTATGTGTGCTCCCAATGCACTGATTGCATGTTGTATTTATGAACGGATAAAATTCAGTACACTTACACCATTTCAACACACATACAGTAAAATGGTTCTAATTGTCGTGTGCATGTTGCTGCATTTAGCATTTGACAGGAACAGAAAATGGAACCCATCCACTCAAAAAATGTGTTGTTATTTTTATAATAATAGTATCTTTAATGTTTCTTTACAAGGTATAGCTAACTGACTTCACCTCACCAGCCTCACAGCAGCCAGAGCCATCTTTAAATAGTAAATAATTGCCCCGCTGACAATTATACAGTATTACAACACACTGGGTGAAGGTTTACTCCACAGTGGCAGCGCAGCACACATTAAACCCTCTCATTAAACACAGCACTGACAGCTTTAAGCCTGTTTATTAGACATACAGCTAATATTAGTGTACTTGTACAAGATGTATTCTATAGGTCTTTAAAGTTGCTTGCACAGCGAGAATGGACTGTCTTGGACTAAACTGTGCTTACACCTGATAATACATTAAGACTCTAGAATACATGAGCACTATTATAAGACTGTTTCTAACCCAATAGCTCGAGAACAGCTCGTCAGTTTAATTTACATATAGGAATCCCCATCAAAGCGAAGACCTCAGAAAGACTACTGACAGATACGATACGTTCCGTTTCATATTTCAGGAGATGCCATACTTCAGTTCAGCCTGGCTGAGGAGCGTTGAACAGTCTAAAACATGACTTTTCTATACTTGAAGAAAACAGACTGAACCATTTATAAAGTGTTAGAGCATAGTCTTACCTCATACTCCTCAGCCTCGATCAGCAGTTTGGCTGTTGTTATTCTGGATTCGTAAGGTGGCATTTTGCTCTGAAGTACACAAAACAATGAACATTAAATGAAATTCAAATGACTGAAGGGTACTTGACTTGATTTGATAATTATATGAAAGCTCATTTTAGAGGGGACCTTAATTTAATGTGTATTTTACAAATACAAATTCAAAAGTTTGGGTTGATTTGTTTGGGTCAGTAATCCCTCTAATATGCTTGAAAAACGTTGAAAATAATGTTGAAAATAGCTAGGCTTTTTAAAACTTTAGTAGAAGCCATGACCATTTTTTGTCAATTAAGCATCCTATAATTAATAGAGATTTTGTGTTTAGTGGTACATTGTCTGAATCATGTTTGTTAGACTAAGCTTTAGATTAAACAATGCATCTTGTGCAGCAAATGCTTTCGATCAAGATTATCTCATTTTTTATCAAAACATTTGCTTATTTTTGGTAAATATTATTCTTTATGACATTATTTCAAACCATAATGATGTTTGGGAACTATTTTAGGAGCAAAAAAGAAATAATTGTATACTAACAAAATAAGACACTTCATCTGTTGTGTCTTCATCATTGTCCATGATGTTAACAGGCCTTTTGAATTGTATATACTAACACAATTTTTCTTTTCTCTATAATGGATAAATGGTTATCAGCCATGTAAAAAGACTTGATAAGAGTGCTTATCATTGCAAGGCAGCATCTGCATATCACAAATTCTTGTCTAGTGCCAGGCAAGATCCCTGAAATTTTAACCAGTAGGAAAGTAAACAAACTTTTATAAATTCCCTCAGCGAGTCAGTTCAGGTGAGGCTTGTTTTTTCTGTGGTTTCGTCAGCCCTACTTACCAGCTGAACTGCGAAAAATCATTTAGACACACAGAAACCAAAATACGTCTTTGAAAAAGCATGAAACGTGTAGCCTTAAGGAAGAAACAGAGTTTTTAACTGTCGCAAGACCATGTCAGCAGAGGAGGGTGGTCATTTGATGGAGAAGTGGTGAGTGTGTGTATGTATTTGTGTGTGCGTGTGGCCCCAGGGCCAGCCTTGCGGCAGTCTGCCATCGTCTTGGCCTGGCATTAAGAGAAAAATGAAACGCTAAATAAGCTAGCTTGTTCCCTTTCTTCCCTTTAAGGACTAAGAAACCTTTAAGCGCAGTGCCATTTACTTCAGCGCAATCAGAGAGAGGTCAAAGTAGAGGTCATCATGTGTCCTATCTTGTGTATGGAACGCAAACACCTGTGAACACACCTTAGTCTGATCTTCTTCCTCCTCCATGTCGCGCTCTGTGCTCGCCGATGTCTCTTCCTCTTTCTGAAGGCTAGGTAACCATGAAGACACGCTCTTCTTCAGGTACTCACGTCCCTCCTGCATACAAGCATAATAAAATACTATTTATTCTGACTGTAAAGGTATAGGTTCATTCTTCATTCAGAAAGAGGTGAGAGATGAGAGGAAGTAAGATAGTAATGAGATCCCTTTGAAAAGAGGAAAATTGACAGGATATGAGGAACTAGGAACTATTAGATGAGAGAAAACAAAAAAGTAGCATAACAGGTATTTGAATAAGATGAAAAAGGAAATAATACGTTGGAATGAGAAGTAGCAATGTTTATCATGCTTAAAAAAAGTTGAAAACCACTACAGAGATAGTAAAATGGCATGGGGATACAAGAAACTAGGAGGCAGTGCAGGACAAGCCAAAGCCCTAAAATTAGTTGCAAAGAAAGAGAGAAAGTGACAAAAAGTGCAATAAATGGTAGTGGGATGAGATTAAAGTAAGTAGGATGGCATGAGAGGATGTGGTAAAATTATAAAAGCAAGTCAAACACATTGAAGCAGAATAAGGTAAAAGGAAGAAAAAGAGCTTTACAGCAGCAAAGGAAATATATATGTGTGTGTGTGTGTGTGTGTGTGTGTGTGTGTGTGTGTGTGTGTGTGTGTGTGTGTGTGTGTGTGTGTGTGTGTGTGTGTGTGTATTCATTCATTCATTCATTTTCATTTCGGCTTAGTCCCTTTATTAATCTGGGGTTGCCACAGCGGAATGAACCGCCAACTTATCCACCATATGTTTTACGCAGTGGATGCCCTTCCAGCTGCAACCCTCCATACACACCCATTCACACTCATACACTACGGACAATTTAGCTTACCCAATTCACCTATACCGCATGTCTTTGGACTTGTGGGGGAAACCGGAGCACCCGGAGGAAACCCACTCCAACACAGGGAGAACATGCAAACTCCACACAGAAACGCCAACTGACCCAGGCGAGGCTCGAACCAGCGACCACTGACCTTCTCGCTGTGAGGCGAACGTGCTACCCACTGCGACACCGTGAGGCGTGTGTATGTATATGTATGTATGTATATATATATATATATATATATATATATATATGACGAAAGAAAGTAGTAGTGTATATTGCGAAGAAATAGGAAATTGAATGTGCAATAAAAAGTGGTATAAAGTAAGAAGAAGTGACAGAGTAGATGGTGGCATGCAATTACAAAGAGTATGGTGGAATGAGAGGATGCATTAAAATGATAAAAGGAAGTAGAATACTTCATTGAAGCATGGATAGGGTGACAGGAAGTAAAAAAAATTGAGACAGGAAAGAGTGGAAGTAAATTTTATAAAATTAAAAAAAGATGAAGTTGAAGTTGTAAGCCAGATGTGCGGAGGTAATCTATTTCAAAGACGGACTGCAAATGATGAAGATAGGAAATAGCATGTGCAATTAAAAGGTGGTGTACAGAACAAAAAAGGGCTGGGAGGATGATGAGAAGTAGTTAAAGAGGAAGAATACTCTGCAGAATAGGATGAAAAGTAGTAGGTCAAGGTGAGAGAAAGTCAGACAGGAAGTCTTACAGCAGCAGAGGAAGTGGTAAAGGAAACAATATGGGCATTGAAAATAGCTAGGCTTTTTAAAACTTTAGTAGAAGCCATGACCATTTTTTGTCAATTAAGTATCCTATAATTAATAGAGATTTTGTGTTTAGTGGTACATTGTCTGAACCATGTTTGTTAGACTAAGCTTTAGATTAAACAATGCATCTTGTGCAGCAAATGCTTTCGATCAAGTGGTACAAAATAAGAGGAAGGAGTAAAGTATGAGAAAAAGTAATGTAGGAGAGCATAGTGGTACAAGACATAACGAATCATGATAGAATGAGAGGAAGTCATAAATGTTAAAGACTTAACATTGACAAAATAGAATATGGAAAATTGGAAAAATACAGAAAGCCCTCCTTTTAAACAATGGTTGCAAGAATTGTCTCATTGTTTGGTATAAGAAACAATTGTGTATATAGTTAAGAGTAAACCCTGAAAAGTTTTTCAAAATATGCAATCCCTTTGTCGGATTTCTGAAGGAAGCTGATGCAAATCTTCTATCAATAAAACTTGTATCACCTGCTATTAATATACCATTGTGTTGATACATTTCTGTTATTGAATGTGCATGTACATGCATCTGTTTCTTTATATACTTGTTATTTTTATTATTATTTTTAACAATTTTGTATGTTTTCTTTTCTTTTCTTTGGTACAGGTTAAAAGTTCCCCCAAAAAATAATAAAGACAGTGTTTAAAAAAAAAAAGAGGAAGTAAAATAGATTGAAAAATGAGATAAGACAAAAAGAAGTAGGCCAGAATGAGAGGACTCAAGATCGAAGAAAGTCTTGAGAGGAAGATGCACTGTATTTGGTTGGAATAAGTAGGTAAATTGTGGAGGAATAATGGTATAAGATGAGACGAAGCACAATAAATAAGAAGAAAGGGTGTAGAATGACAGAACGTTGTCAAGTACGAAATGATGAAGGAAATGGAATAAATCACACAAAGTGGTAAAGGGCAAAAGGGAACAACTGGGAAGATGGAGAGGAAGTAAGATGGATTGAGAGGTAACTTGATAGAACGAGAGAAAATTGTCTTAGAACAGAGCCAAATTGAATCAGAAAGAGAAAACAGAATAGACTGAAAAGTAGGACAGGACAATTGGATGCTCTATACGATGAGAGAAGCGAATACACAGTGAAATAAATATTTCCTTACATAGAGATTTTGTCTTTGACTTTGTTTCTAGTCCAAACATCAAAGAATACACAAATCCTACTTCCTATCACTTCCTTTCATCCTGCACTACAAAAAAAAGGATTTAGTCCAAACATCTCAAAAAAATCAAGAAGCATTCCTAGACGAGTAAAACAAAATGTAGAAATAATAAGTCAGTTTTTTCCTGAAAACAGCTAAATAAAGTTAAGTAAAATAAACTTACTTAAAACCCAAAACAATATTGTTTTACTTACACCACTGGCAGATTATATAGCTTGTTTTCAGGAAAACTCATTTCATTTTGTCTAATTATTTCTGAGAACAAACAACATTTTTACTTGTCTAGAAAATGCTTCTCGATTTAAGATTTTTTAGATGTTTGGACTATATAATTATTTTGTAGTACATGATGAAAGGAGGTGATAGGAGGTAGAACGGCAGGTAGCAGAATGAGAAGAAAAGTAGAAATGGATAAGAGGCTGAGGTAAAGGATAAAAGGAAGTAGAGTAGGGGGAAAAATGGGAAGTGGCACTTTATATGATTCAAAGATGAAGGAAATAGCATAGACAAAAAGACGTAGCAAAGAATGAGAGGAAGAAGGATCAGATGAGAGAAACTGGTAAAGTAAGAAAGCAGTGATTGTATTTTTTAAAAAATGGAAAAGAATAAGGGCGATGTGGTGGCGCAGCGGGTAGCACAATCGCCTCACAGCAAGAAGGTCGCTGGTTCAAGCCTCGGCTGGGTCAGTTGGCATTTCTGTGTGGAGTTTGCATGTTCTCCCCGTGTTCATGTGGGTTTCCTCCGGGGTGCTCTGGTTTCCCTTACAAGTCCAAAGACATGCGCTATAGGTGAATTGGGTAAGCTAAATTGTCCGTAGTGTATGTGTGTATGGATGTTTCCCAGTGAAGGGTTGCGGCTGGAAGGGCATCCGCTGCGTAAAACATATGCTGGATAAGTTGGCGGTTCATTCCGCTGTGGCGACCCCAGATTAATAACAGGACTAAGCCGAAAAGAAAATGAATGAATGAAAAGGATAAGAGGAAAATGTAAATAGACAAAATAAAACAATAGAGATTAAGAGCAAGTAAGATGGTATAAGACTTGGGATAGAACTTGTGGGGGAAAGATGGGATAAGAGCAAACAGAAGAAACTGAGAAAAAATTAACAGGATCTACAAACCTGAAAAGAAAGACTAGGATAGGGTAAAAAAAGATTATCGATGAGAGAAAGTGTTATAGGATGAGATGAAGTGACAGAAAGTAGGAAAAGCCATAGTGGTATGAGACGAAATGAAGCAGAACAGGATGAGATGAAGCAGAATATGCTTTTAAAAAAAAAGAGGAAGTTGTACAAGATAAGAGAACATGGTACAGAACAAGAGGGAGTAATATGGGACTGACATAGGTTGAGATGAAAAGCACAAGCATGAAAAGGGTTGAGGTTAGAGGACACAAAGAGACTTGAAGTTTATGATTGTTGAGTCAAGTTCTACTGTCAGCTCTCTGAAGGGAAATGGAAGTGTCTTCTGAAGTGAAAATCCCCACTCTAAGCTGCAGACTCAGGATGAGTTGACATGCTGGTCTTATGTCTGTTTGCCCCCTAGTGCTTTAAAGAAGAACTGCATCAAAGCTGGTGAGCGCGCACTAGAAGTAAATCTGTCCCACAGCGAGTCATTTTCAATAAGCTTGTTCTATTAATGGCTTATAATGAATTAGCTGTGACCTAACTCTGTCATCTGGGGTCTTTGTCTTTCCCAAAAACAAGCATACATGCCCAAAACATGTCTTTTTTACTAACTCACTTTCTCTCTCTTGCACAAAATTTCTATCTACGTCTTCTCCTCAGAAATACATGAGTCAGCTCTCTCAGCTGCTCGCCACCTACACTAATTATGACTGTATAATGACCCACTGCTCAGACCGCTTTTCTTTCTAAAAGTGCAGTGAACCAGCAAGACAGTGAGGGAATTCTGGGTAATTCAATCTGCAGATGTCCTGCTATACCTCAGTTTTCTCGATGCTGAACAGGTAGCTGGCCATCAGCTGCAGAGCTTCAGGGTTGTTTTCGTCGTACTGTAGAGCTTTGTCGATGGCTTCTTTACAGCGGTCAGCAGCGGCTTCCTCCATGCTGTCGAACAATACAACATTAGTATTAACAAGAGCATTATTAAACTCATTGTCTCTAACCCATGTAAATGTTAAAGAAAAATCTCTTTTATAAGGGGTTTAAACAGTTGTGAGACAACACTGTGTGATTATAGCCAGCCTCTAATAGTAAAAAATAATTAATTCTTTTTTTTTATAACCACACATCTGCAGAATCACATTAATTGACATTCTCTCTGTGTACATGACATCAGAGAGGGAATGTCCTGCCCATTAGTCATAATCTCTCCCTCATTAGCATAGACAGCCCTGAGTGAGAAGCAGCCGTCCACTATTACACACCGTTACACCATACCTGCTGAAGATACTAAGCAACTAAGAGCCATTATAAATGTGGAGTATTATAGATGAGCCACTTCTTTTGACATTTTCATAATGTTTGTAGCTCTGCCCTCTTTGGGGAGCACAATCTAATTTTAAAATAAAATGGCAGTCACACAGTCACAAAATGGTACAATTTGGATCAATTTGGAACCTAAAAGAAGCAGTTTCAAAGAGTTATAGAAAAACTATTTGTGAGGTATTTTGAGCTAAAACTTCACACACAAACTAGGGATATCAGAGATCTTGCAAAAAGGGGCATAATATGTCCCCTTTAATATTTATGCCAAAAAAGGTGAAATGTTTTCACAAACAAACTAAATTCAGTTCATGACTTTGCCCCTTGAACTCGAAAAAAGTTAATAAGCAGTATAGACAAACGGAAGTGATAAAGGATAAGAACAGAATAGAATAACGGGTAATGATATAAGATGAGAGGATGCTGATGCCTTATTGTTCCTTCATAAAAAGCTGCCAACCTCCACCCAAAAAAACTGAGACCATTATAACATCTTTCAAGAAGCAGTCGAAGACACTCTTCCACAGGGATTTAAGCATCTCACAATTAAACCAGTGTACTAATTCCCTTTTCTTCTCTAGCTTGTTTTCTAATCTAGTTTTCTAATAAACCTGTTATAATGTTGTTGTTTTTACAACTTGCTTTTTGGCAAATTGCTTTAAAAGTCCCTTTGGATAAAAACCATCTACCAAATGCTTAATTATAAAATGTAAAAAAGGGAAAGTAGGAAGCAGTATATGGGAAGCAGGATGAGATAAGAGATTCCTACTGGTTCTAGTAGGAAGTGATATATATATATGTGTGTGTGTGTGTGTGTGTGTGTGTGTGTGTGTGTGTGTGTGTGTGTGTGTGTGTGTGTGTGGAATAGTGAAATATTACCAAAAAAATAATAAAACCACAAGAAGCAGTAGGAGAAGAGGAAGAGCAAGGAAAAAGAGTAAAAGCTTACAAGCAGTTCTGTGAATTATTTATTTATTTTTTTTAAACAAATCTGTTTGCCAATGTATTCTCTTCCAATTTAAGTTAGGGTGCAAGTGTACTATAGGAACTATGACACTTACATCTTGCTTACATGATCTCGGATGATCTAAAATATATTCATTTGTGTTAAGAAGATGAATGAAGATCTCAGGCGATTAGAAAGACAGGACGGTAATTAATATCAGAATTTTCATTTTTGGGTGAACTAACTCTTTGAAGATACACATACGAAAACTTGTTTTTACTTCCACTCAAAATACGCATGCATAAAATCATGCTACATCAAAATGATCTGTGGGGTATGTTTAGCTGAACAATAGCTTGATCTAGATAGAATGTCTAGACAAAACATTACAACTTTGGCCAATCACTGAACTAAACCAGGTACCCTTCAGCACCCAAGGCCATAAATAACAACTGAAGAAAATTTATTGGTTAGCGCGCACACACACACACACACACACACACACACACACACACACACACACACACACACACACACACACACACACACACACACACACACACCCACACACACACACACACACACACACACACACACACACACACACACACACACACACACACACACACACACACACACACACACACACACACACACACACACACACACACACACACACACACACACACACACACATGTACAAACACACACACACACACACACACACACACACACACACACAAAC
>CAIGQW010053747.1:10457449-10487449 GCA_903798125.1 Danio choprae
AATAAAATGATAGCTGACATTTGTTTAACTGTGTGAAGCCGGCTGGCATGGCAAGTGTGTCACCATGTGTCTGTGAGTTCTAATGCCCCAGTATAGTGAAGGGCACACTATACTGTCAGTGAGCACTGTCTTTCAGAAGAGACGTTAAACCGAGGCCCTGACTCTCTGTGGTCATTAAAAATCCCAAGACACTTCTCGTAAAGAGTAGGGGTGTAATCTCTGTGTCCTGGCCAAATTCCCTCTATCGGCCCTTACCGATGATGGCCTCCCAATCATCCCCATCCACCGAATCCCCATCCTCCACTCCACCAATAGCTGGTCTGTGGTAAGCACACTGGCACCATTGTCCTGTGGCTGCCATTGCATCATCTAAGAGGATGCTACACACTGGCAGTGGTGTGAAGAGAATCCCATCATGATTGTTCAGCGATTTGAGTGTATGGCCATACATATAAATACACATTACATTACATGTATAGGTTTAAAATAGTTCTTACGTCCAGTGTTGTGTTCATATTTATGATTTTGTTTATTTTATGTAGCACAGTGATCCTGTAAGAAACACATTTCATCCCACCGTATGTGAAACTTGATGACTTGTATTTTGCAAGTCCAAGCTGGGACTGTGATTTGTGAATTGCAGAAATCAGTTGAGTCTTGAGATCAATAAGTTTCAATCATTCAATCGATAAATCAATCAAATAATAATAATCAGACATCACCTACATCAACACAAATTGATTAAAAGGTTTCAAGAAAAATGTAATCTCTACTCTCATCAAAAAACAAACTCAAGCACAGTTTGACTAAAAAAAGGTTAAATCAAAAGGTTAAAAAAAATCCCGCATCCTTCTTTGCTCCTATTTACCAAGGGTGCCAATATTAGTGAGATAATGACAATATTTAAGTGCTTTCTTAAGGATATTTGTTTAGCTTTCTCTACATCTCCCAGCTCAGAGCAGATGCTCCCCATCATGTCCAGGATTGTCAGGTTAGTTGGTTCAATATCCAATGCTCGCTGACAGTACAGTCTGGCCATGCCGAAGTCAAAGTTGTCTACAGATTCTTCGGTCTGAGAAAAACAGAGACGGTGTACAGTAGAACAGTTAGAAACAAGCACCAATTGTTAATTTCTTTACCATATTCAGTATGGGAACATAAATATTGCTGGTCATCTTTTGCTCTTCTATTTAATTTTTAAAAACACAATAAAAAATTATTATGATTACTGTTTTGTAAATTATATATTTTAAAATATAATTTATTCCTGTGATGTCAAAGCTGGATTCTCAGAATAATTACGCCACTCTTTAATGTTACATGATTCTTCAGAAAACACAAACTTTTGGAAAATAAGTGTATTTTGTGTGCATTTTGTATAATCCCCTTATGTCTACTACTTGTTCTGGCATTTTAAATTAAAAAAATCTCATTTTAAACAAAAAAAAAACTTTTTTATGCTGATTTGCTGCTCAAGAAACAATGTTTTACTATGTTTCAGAAATAATGAAACATTATCAATGCTGAAAACATTTTTGAAAAAGTATCATAAAAAATGTTTTTGCTGTTTTTTGGAAGTGTGTAAATTTACAGTCACTTTAATTGATCCGATGATATCTTATTGAATATTTTTTCAATAATAAATTCATTCATTCATTTTCATTTCGGCTTAGTCCCTTTATTAATCTGGGGTCGCCACAGCGGAATGAACCGCCAACTTATCCAGCATATGTTTTACGCAGCGGATGCCCTTCCAGCTGCAACCCATCTCTGGGAAATCAATAATATATCGTCGGATCAATTAAAGTGACTGTAAATTTACACATTTATGCTATTACTAAATATTTTATTTAAATAAATGCAGCTATTTTGAACTTGCATCATATAAATTCATAAAACAATCCAGGAAATTCAGCTTTGTACCACAATAATTAGTTGCATATGAAGAGTTCTGATATAAAAACCTCTAAGAGCCATCTGAATGTTTATGTTGAGTTATTTCACTTTACAGTCAATAAAAAGAATCTATTCTTTGCCCTAAACGTTTATGAAACCTGAACCTACACACAGGAGCATGAAAAAGAATTCTCTATGGCAAAAATTCTAATAACACTTAGAAAACTCTTCATATTAAAATGCGTTCAGAAAGAAGACTATTATTTTAAATTGAAATAATATTATACAATACTTATGTTTTTATAGTATCAATTCAGTACAGCTTTAATGAGCACCTCTTTTTAAAAAAATAACACATTTTAATGGTTCCATCCCATACTATATTACCTTTTGCAATAACTGACCAACAGTATATTTTTCAGCTGTTTTCTTTTTAGCCCTTTCGTGCATCTTTGCTTTCATTCTCTCCTGTGGTGTCATTAAGGCACCTGAGCAACAACAACAACAACAGAAAAAAAAGATTAAGCACACAAAAGAAACTTCTGAGCACTGAAATTATTTTAACGTGAATACGGCTAGGTTAAGCACATGTATGGCAAGTTTGTCAACCCTTCTTTTCTCTTAAATCACAGTAATCTCCACATGGCATGAAATCGGTCACGTGGACACTGTTATGTTTACATCCAACTGTTATTGTCAAAACACGCAGCGGTGACCCTAAGAGTGTCCATTCTATAGCAAGAAGTGTGCTTAATTTATGAGTCATTTCACATAACACGCCTTTTTTCGCTACATATTTTAACATATGGCTTTCTAAAAACAGACATACCTCCATCTGGCTTGGTGTCTTTTCTTTTCGCTTTGATTTTCTTTTTAGCTTTTGCTTGTCCACCCATTGTTAGTTGACAAAATATGTATTAATCTTACTTTATTTAGGAAATGACTCCGCTATGTAAACGCTCGTTCACTTTTCAACGTGAAAGTACGCATGGGCTAAAACTTGAATCAGATGGAACGACTTCCTGTTGGGTCACCACATGTTTAACAAAATAAAAGTCTCGAAGGGTTTGTTATACAGATGTTTGGCAATGGTAAAAATATATAATAAATAAAAATAATTAAATGCCGTTTTTAATCGATTAAATATTTGCAGAAAAAAATAAAGTGACAACATTTTGCTGATGTCAGTAGGCAAAAGTGTCAATGAAAAATCAAACAAACAGACAGATTGCAAAATACACTTTTGATTACTGTATAGCATCAAATAATGGTGTAATAGTAAAAGAGCACATGATCTAAATGTTTTAAAATGAAGTAGAAGTAGTAGTATGAAGTAGTAGGTCAGTTATTTGCTTGGAGCAAAAGGGAAAAGTTTTTTATTCATAATTTTATTAAGATAATAAATAAAATATAAAAGAAGCAAACAAAAAAATACAGAATAAGATTATTACATAATTACTAAATATTTTGTAACATTTTAATATAAGTGTATAATATTTAAGTATTTAATAACATTTGTCAACAAAAATATATTTATTCTTGTATTATAATAAGTTGGGAAAATGTAACAATTAATAGAAACTTTCTAAAGAATAAAAAATATCTGAATTAATTTATGAAATAAATTAAAAGCCTTTTTAAAAAGGGGGTCCCCGACACACAGATGAACATATTTGGGGTCAGATGTTTTTTTTTTATATGCAGTTTGCAGCATCTGCTTTTAAAGATGAAAACATATTTTTGACTGACCATTTAATCACTGTGCACCTTGCATATTAAAGAAATGCATGCAAGAAATCACTATACCCTCTGTGGGCGCGCCGTCTTTACAGTTGGTATTTTAAGAATTTATGGCAGCCTAATCTCTTTCTTATATAACATTGCTTAGCCCAGATCACTGTATATTCAACCTTAGCCTCCGTATTGTAGGCGGGCAACATCGCTGCGTTGCCATCTGATTGATGAGCGGATTAGCCAATCAAAACTCCGCCTCGCCTAGCGTCACAAGAACCTTCTCGATTTGAACCAATCTCTCACAAAAGTCGAACTTGAGAGGTGGAGGCACGTAGTAAATAAACTGAATGGACCACGGAGCGGTCTGCTGCTACCGTAACGAGCAATTTTCATTACACGTTTTTCTTATTTTCTGTAGGTGTTGTCGAGTGGAGCTGACAGTCGTTTGCTGCTCTTAAAATTGGCTGTCGGAGGAACGAACTAAACGTTTGTTTTTGGACGTTAGAAAACGTAGCAAGCGGTTAAAAACCGTCTGTTGAGTGAGTTTCTTCACTGAGGACATTACAGGCCTGTCCAGTTAAACGGACAGAATAGAAACCTCGAATTAAGGAACTCAATGTTGGATAACCCATGAGACAGCAGTCATTTTCAGGTACAAATTGAACACGTATGAGCTGTTGTGCGGTGCTGTCGCATTCAAAGGCTAGCGTTCATTAAGGTTTTGGCGCGAGTGTTCGATCATTCATTGCTGACGGGACAGTTTACGCATTGGTAGCGCATCCGTGGCAAATGCCACCTGCTCACCAAAGCCAAATTTGTAAGATTCAGCGGAATACAGAAGCAGGCCAGGCGCTACAGGCGCTAGCCACGTCGAGTGCAGTACAGCGGTTAGCTGTCACAAGGATCTCCATTGGTCTTGATGCATGCTTTGAGTCAACATTAAAGACGATCGAGAGCAGAAATGTCAGATACGAATAAAGAAGTGGTGGATCTGGTGTGGGGCAGACCCAGCGGTGGAGGAGTACCTGCATCCCTTTTCCGCAGGTGGTCTCAAGGTAAGAGCTATCGAGACTTGTGCTTTTAAAAGTCTTAAGTCTTAGTAATGCTTGCTTCTAGGTTGTAAATATCAGTTTCAAGGATATTAATATTGAATAACCACTTTACTAAATTTTTAGCTATGTGTTTGAGTAAATGATAATGACATTTCATGATTGATGACATCTCTCACAAATTTAAATATTAAAAATGTTGTCGTTTGGACCATTTTTGTTGCATAAAATAATCAAAAGTGACATGTTATCAGACGTTTAATGTAATGTATAGATTTGTTTTAACATTATGGTTAAGGAATCAATATTTGTTGGATTAACCCTGATTTTCAATCATTTGTCATTCTTACAAGTTTTATCATATATTTTTAATTTGTAATAATGTTTGTACACCTTTATAGAATAAAACAAATATTAGCATTTTACTCAAAGCCATACCTAAAAATTAAGAGAAACTGACAATTGTCAAGTAAAGATTATTTTTTCATAGCTGACTGTACATCCATTACTAATGTAACGATTCTGCAGTGCTCAGCAAAGACCGGTGCCAAGTCCACGTTGCTTCACTTTGACTGCTGGCCCAGTTATGGATTGTGATGCACTGCTAAACAAAGACGAGTGACACTAAGGTTTGTGTTCACTGCATTTCTTTCTACAGGCTTTGTGTTCAGTGAGACTGAACACTCTGCGTTGGAGCAGTTTGAAGGTGGACCATGTGCTGTCATTGCACCTGTGCAGGTATTCATCTGCTTTCTCTTTAGGCCTATTATTTCTCTTAATAGGTGACAAGTATGTCTACATCCACACCTTTGTATACCTTAAAATAAAAGCTGCATTGTATTGATGTAACATACAAACGGGTGACAAAATAAAGGAAAACAGTGGGAAACCATTCTGAACCCATTTTCTGTTGTTTAATGAAATGTCAGTTGTTTGCTTTTATTAGACATAAACACCTTCTGGGATTTCCTAAATCTGAAAATTTGCATGTATTAATAGCAGGCATCCCACAGGTCATTGGATTTCTGGAATATCGTGGAATATTAAAAGGTCTATTCCACTCATTGAAAGTCAGGAATTTTTTTTTGTCCATGTCATTAAATATCAGGGATTTTTGCATAACTTCAAATTTTAGTTTCCGTTTTATTAAAATGTCTTTTTTTTTTTTACACTGCTGTTTTCTCCTTGCTGTCATTTTTCTTGTGTACAGCGATAGCACAGCAACTATTTGCATATTCATTTAAATGTGCTTCTTTTTGTCTGGATGTTCAAATTGGTATATGGCTGCAACTTTTAAAACTTTGTATTTTTTTTGCAGAACACATATTTCGATATATTGCTGGATTCAGACTAGCCTGTCACACTATGCAATTTTAACTTTTTGTCATGTGCTTTATTTGTTTTGTCTCTCAGTCTTTCCTGTTGAAGAATATTCTGTTTAACACTGAAGGATCAAACTGGAAAGATATCTCAGGTTTGTTCTGCATTGTTTTAATCCGCTTTACTTTTTAGGATACTCAATAATAGGGCTGCACAATGTATTGTATCAGCATCGATATCGCAATGTGTGCATTCGTAATAGAAGGTGGGGATTTTCTACTGTGCAGTAGCATTCTAAAAACTTTTTTTTTTTTCACATTCATAATACTATAGAGCCTCGTTTGTTAAATGACTTTAAATTTCAAACAAAGAATTGTTGTATAAGAGTTTGTGTTTTTTGATTTATATCTCAAGTGATTGTTTTTTTTTCTTCCCCTGCTGAGATCATATATGACCGTCTTAGCTGTCATCCTCATTAGTAGGTTGTGCATATTTTGATATCCTTATAATTTGGCATAAATTATCATAAAACAGCTTATGTGCTGTACAGCTATACTGCATTTTGTTTTACACCCTGGATTTAAGGTTTTTGACAATACATTTTAATTGTATGTAAATTAATTGAACTCTTAAATAACAGATTTCTTTCATGATTTGTTTATAACATTCACTTCTTTTTCATATTTATTCTATTTCCAATATAATTGGCTGATATAAGTTACAGTTAATTTAACACGCTGGCTCATTTTAATGTCAAGAAATATTTTCTAGTACATGTATTCGACAGAGCAGGTCCCCAACACATCAGCTAGCAGCAAAACTTACAATCATGTTAATTTTTATTCATACAATAAAATAAGTATGTAGAAATGATGATGGCTTGACATATTGCTGTGTTCACTCACAGAGGAAGAGCAGCGGACAGTCCTGTGTTCCACCTTCAGTGAGATACTGGAGTTGGCCTGCCTCAATAAGTCACAGGCTTTTCACCTGGTCACCTGGCCTCATGCTAAAACCACAGACAGCAGCGACATCACAGACAGCCACCCCGAGCCCGAGTCCAGCCAACCTACTGACACACCAGGTAAGAGGATCCCCAGAAAGAATTTGAAGTTATTTATCAAAAATTGAACTGAAAAATTATATATAATGTTTTTAATGTAAATTTTATTTTTTTGTTTATTTATGTTTTGTATCAACTCTTATTGAAATATGAAGTTGTTAATGAAGTTATTATTATGTAATATGTTTTATCTATGTTGATCTTGCCATGACGTGGAAATAAACAAACAAACAAACTCATTCTGGGTGTCGTGCAGATGGTCAACAAGTGTTTAAATAACACCTAACACTTGAACATAATAGTTAACACTGGTACATAATAATTTAACTCTGACTGTGAATGCGTAAATGTAGATGGCCTGACATGACATGCTAATGTAAATGTGCTGTGATTTGTGTTCTTAGTAACAGTGCATCATCTTACAAATTTCCTTTGGACTGATGTGTCTTGTTAAATGCATTTGTGTTTTTGCATGGTGTGTGCATAGCTGCTTTGGCTACAGAGGAGCTTGGATTTGAAAGGTTTCACAGTGTCATCCAGTAAGTGCACAAACATTTCACACTTCGTCATCTTTGGTTCTCCTGCTTTTATTTGCTTGCTTCTTCTTGTGCTTCCAAAAGTATTAACTCCTGGCAGCAAACTGATGAAGAAGGAACTAATTTTAAAATGAAGTTTTGAAGTTCACACTAAAAACCTTCAGGATTAAAATATCAGTAAGACGATGGCGTTGTAGATTAGAGAAGACATTGACACATTGTGGTTGTTCATTCCTCAGGAAGAGGACTCTCAGGACAGTTGCAGAGCTGAAAGAGGCAGTACTATCACTGTACAACACCTGGAAAAACAAGTTTGGAGTTCTGTTGTTCCTGTACTCTGTCATACTTACAAAGGTATGAATTCATGTCCTGCTACACATCTTAAATCATTCTAATATGCTGATTTGGTACTCAAGAAACCATTTATTTTTATTACAAGTATTGAAATGGTTGTACTCTATTTTTGTGGAAACCATGATACTTTTTTCAGCATTTTATGATGAATAGAAGTTTTATTATTATTATTATTATTATTATTATTTAAAAACTGCATTTCTAGAGCACATTTTTGGTTTGGTGTCTTTAAGGACAACACAGATTATTAAAGTTAATTACTAAAGTGTAAAGGGGAAAATGATGGGGGGAAATGTACAAACATACAAATTTAAAACAAACACTTTACTTTAAAACTGAAAAATATCTACATGGAGTGTTTTAAGGTTGAAAATATCTTAAAAATGAGCTTTCAGCAAAGGTTTAGTTCGGTAGGTAACTCACTAGGTGAATACATTTTCCAGTGCAGCAACACAGGAGTAACTTTTTTTTTTTTTCAGGACCAGGTTTATTTCTTTTTCAGGTGTGTGTGTGTGTGTTTATTCACATAGCATTACCAAGTGCCGTAATTTTTACTGAGATATCATTCAGATGCAAAAATAAATAAATAAATAAATAAAAGTAAAATCATTGAAAATCTTTCATTCAAAATCCATAAATAAATAATAATATAAAAGTCTTATTGTTTATTGTCTCTTGATAAATTTACTCTGCCTTTGCTAAATTTGGTAGTCTGACCTCAACTTGTTTTGAAGGGGATTGAAAACATAAAGAATGAGATAGAAGACACCACTGAACCTCTGATCGACCCTGTTTATGGCCACGGCAGGTAAAATCCTTACTGGATGTATTATTCTTGGGTTATAGCCTAAAAGATTAATCTTGTGTTACTGTAGTATAATGATGGGTTATAACATTGTATATAAGCACATTTTAACTGTAAAAGATTTCATGTATATTTATAGTGAATGCTGAATGTTTTATGTTAATCTAACTCTTATCAAGTTTTTTTTATGCCTATTCTTCTAGCCAGAGTCTAATTAACCTGCTGGTGACCGGTCATGCTGTGTCTAACGTGTGGGATGGCGATAGAGAATGTTCTGGAATGAGTATGCTTCTTATCTTATTGAATATTAGTGTTTTGACATAGTTGCTGTTTTTAAGAACTCACCGTTGGTTGTCTGCCATCGTGCTGTTGCAGACCACTTGGTGGCAGCATTTTCAAATGTTTTGTTCAAACTTTTGCACATTTAACAACTGCCTCCTAAAACAATGAGATGTACATAGTTTCTAAAGTCTCAAGAAGAGGGTTTAGAAGTGAGTTTAGATTTCAAGGTTTTATGTTAGACTGTTTGTTTTTGTACTGTTGACAGAGGAATTTAATTATTGCTTTATTTTTTTATTTCTCTAGAGCTTCATGGTATCCATCAGCAGGCTTCTGTTGGCTTCCTCACACTAATGGAGTCACTACGCTATTGCAAGGTGATTATCTTTTTTTATACGCAGCCTCACAGAAGCTTGCAGCACCATACTTACTGTTATAATTCATAAACTATAAGCGATGTTCCTTCTCTTTGCATTGTTGATAATTCTGGAGACCAGTTTTGGCATCTGTTGTGTGAGAGATACAGGGTGTTCACATGCCAAAACTCATAGTTTGTTTGTGGTTTTGCTGTTTTTCAGCTGAACATTTCAAAGAGAATTTATGAAACGTGATTGTAACATAATAGCTAAAATCATCCTGACTGTATTGTATAGTCTGGTGACACACTTCTTCTTCCAGCATGCTTCACACAGTTAAACAAATGTCATCTGTCATTTTAAAGTTTATATATATATATATATATATATATATATATATGAGTATCAATATATATATGAATATTTATATACTGTATGTATGCATACACAAACAAATATTTATTAAATATCTATTAAGCATTTAAGCATTTGTCTAGTAGTAAAAAACTCTAAGTAAAATGTAATAGATTATGCTTATACTTGGCCAAACAGTCAGTAAATCGAAATAATCTTTCAAACAGTAGCTATATGAAGTAACTTCTGTATTTCAGACAAAGCCTAAAACTAATATTTTACCGCACCTACCAATGACAATTTGGAGGACATAAACATAATATAATAGTTGTTAAATGGTAAATATTAGGCAGAAAAATTTGAGAAAGGCAGCACAATAAGATTTTGCACAAGATTTTAACATCTTAAGGCTGATTTATACTTCTGCGTGGAGCGCACGCGTATGGCTCGCTGTGGCTGACGCTGACATGCACCTCTCAAAAAATGTACTGTAACTACACGTTGTGACATTGCGTAGTGCAAGCTCTGTGATTGGTCTGTTTGGTAGCTTTGACGAGTGTTGGCAGAGCTGAGAGTCGCAGGACAACAGCGAGCCCGTTGGAGCGAGTGTTTACAAGTGTTAAGTCCTTTGGAGGAGCTCCATATGGATACTTTTGTTTTGTGTTTACCTTATGATTAAAGTTGTTGCACGTCCACTGGTTCCCACCTCTGAATGAGCTTAAGGTACATTAAGGTAGTGTTCAGAAAAAACAAAACAGCCGTGAAGAAACTCTACACAGAGGAACATAAAAACCTCACTGCCAGCTAGTGTTTTGGAAGTGTTATTGCAGAGCAACACAAAAAGCCCACAGAAGTATAAATGCATGGCTACGCGTAAGGCATGCGCCTTGGGTCATGGCAATCACTCGACGCAGAAGTATAAATCAGCCTTTAATAGTGATGATGAGAGCAAACAGCATGGCTGTTTCATGAACATCTGAGTACTAAGAACATCTCCACATAATCCGTTCAGAAGCGTTCTAAAACGGTTATGTGCACTCCTGATAATAACGACATATATTTGTGTTTTTTGTTTGTTTTCCAACATTATCATAGAGCTTTATTTTGTAAAATGAGAAATTGTCTTTTGCATTGCATTTAATTCTTTTGTCAAAAAGATAAACTATTCTTATTACAAACTTAAGAAAATGTGAGGTGCAAGTTTCGTGTTCAAATGCACCTTATAAAATATTTCAAACAAAAATTTTGTAAAGCACTCAGAACTGCTTATGTTAACTCAGGTTTTGTGAGTTGATAATCACTAAACTATATTGCATTCTCTGGCTTTGTAAAAATAAAAAAAGCAAAGTAACAGTGTCCTATACTAATGCCACTTTTTACTTTTAATTTGGAGCTTAATGAGTGTTAATTTTAGTCCTTGCTTTCAGAAGCTAAATGCCTTCCTGCTCCCTAACACCTCTCTGCATGCCAGTGTTTTTACCCCTTAAAAGAGTGAAGTTTTGGCACCTGGTGCACACAGTTCTGCATGTTTTATGAGCCTGGACAGGAATTGCTCTATTGTTTTAACCTGTGGAGAAAGGAATTAAGAAGCTGCTGTATTTTGAATGGCACTGTACTAAGCACAGCTTCAGGATATGTGTAGTGAGCTGTGTTTGGACTAGATGAACGCAAGAATGTGTTGCCTCATATTTAGAACCATCTGAGCCCCAATCTCAATATTCATGATCTTTTTAATCCACACAAGCCTGGAACACCTCTCTGCCCAAATCTGCTTCTGATACTCACCTGTTGAGTGATGTGAACTGAACGTGAGGGCTTTTAGTGTTTAGATGCACAGCTGGAGTCAAGAGTATGCACAGATACACTTACCCTTCACAGCTAACTCTTCCTTTTTGAATATTTTGCAGCTTTGTGTTAAGCTGCTGTCTCATCTCAGTCAGCTTTTGTAGGGGTTTTGATGGTGGAAGTGATGCATGCAACTTTTTTTTATGTAGATCAGTAATGTTATATGAACTTATTTCTTATCGAGCAATAGGACAGGACTATACTAATGTTTATGATGAAATATGTATTTTTTAATATATGAAAAAATATAATTTAGACAAGCAGTAATGTTAAATACATTTTGTCAGCGGCTGGGCTTGAACCCGGGTCTCTGGTGTGGTGGTTGAGGATGCTACCACAGAAGTGATGATGTTGGACCCAAACAAAACACTCGAGGCAGTATGCCAGGAAATAAAGATTTATTAAGAAAGTTATTGTAAGAATAATTCAACAAAATTTCTTCTCGGGCCGAGGTATAAACAACGGTCAAAACAAAGGGGAAAAACTCACAAGAGAAAAATAAAGACTCTACGAGGGGAGAAAACAAAATCAGAGAACAATAGAACTCAGGATTCCTCACTTGGGGCAGTTTTGAAGGCTATAGCCAGACAGGGCTGGAAACACAGGGTAGGGACTCAAAAACCGAGTGAGGAAGCAGGGGAAAATAGTCAGCTTAAATATACTAGAGAAAACAAGGCACAGGTGACATGAATAACAAGGACCCACAAAGAAGAACTAAGACAGTGGGGAACACAGGGGGCTTCTAGAGGCATGGAGACAAATTACAGGAGGGCAGGATGCTGACATTTAAAGGAAAAAAAATGCCTGGATCGTTTTACCCTGCTGTTATTTATATAATTTTTATTTTAATTGTTAAATAATCAGCTAAATTAAAATAATCTATAGTTATTATAAAAGCATGTTGACTTTTTTTTTTTTTTTTTTTAAAAAGCATGTTTAATTTAACAATTTATTACTTACTTGCTTACTCCCAGGGCCATTTGTATCAGAGTTGATATTTACTGTACCTGCAGCGCAGTGGGTAGCACTCTTGCCTCACAGCAACAAGGTCGCTGGTTCGAGCCTCAGCTGGGTCAGTACAGATATACTCTGTAGGAGGCTAGATGTTTCTCACCCCTGATGTAGATCATTGAATGTTTCAGTGTTCATATAATGCAGTCATCCGTTTCAAATCAGTTATAGTGAACATTCTTGCATATAGTAGAAAGGGGTTTTAAAACATTTTCATGTATTCCATAACATACAGGTCCAAAAAAAGCTGAATGATTAAATAGTTGGCAATTTCTCTAAGTGTTTCCAATCATTTTATCGCAGTGAATCAACCTGTTTGTGATGGTGGTGGAATGTGGCTGACCTGGCTGTCATGGCATCGGTATTAAGATTGGCGCTCAACCACCATTTCTTTTTTCTCTGCTCTGCAGGTTGGCTCATTTCTCAAATCTCCAAAGTTCCCTATTTGGATCCTTGGCAGCGAGACTCATCTCTCAGTATTCTTCACTAAGGTGAGTTAAGAAAATGATCTCCTTTTTTCCTTCCCTGCTCTCTTTTTTTCTTATCAGCAACAGTCTGCCGGTTTGCTTTCTTTTATTTCATTATTGAGTGAAGACACAAAAACACAAGAATGTGCTTGCTAATAGATTTAGTGCTCCAGACGTCTTCTGGAAGAGAACAGAAGAAGGAGAGGGGGAGTATGGGATGGATGATGAGAGGCAGAAAGAGGTTTTTGGACTTATAAGGCATCCAGCGGTGTGTCCTGGCCTCAGCCCATGCGGCATGTGGTCAGCTTTGGCACCTCGACATGCTCACAGAGAGGGATCGCTGAAGTGAGGTGTATCTCGGGTCTGAGTGGGAATGTCAGTTCATTTATTTCTATTGGTTTAGATGAGCTTCAACTTGGTGTATGCTAGTTTCACAGCCTCCCTGTGTTAACAGCCTTGCTATGTGGTTTCTAGGTTAGGTAGGTGGTAGGACTGCACAATAATGTATAAATCTGACATTGCGTTTTTTTGTTTTTCTCCGATTTTCTGTGAAAAAAAAAAATCATTCATTTCGATTGATTGGGATAAATCTCTCAACGCAGTTACACATGCAAATGACTTTCTATTATGGTTAAACTCTGACTCCACAGATCCCGTGTGTTCTGAATTGTGGCTTCAGGTCAGCTATAATCCCTACTCAACATTGCACATACTGCCATGAATTTAGCCTTTGTAGATGCTCTCTAGGCAATTTCAAAAGAGCCCAAGGCTTCAACTGTAGGATTTTCAGGATTGTATGGGTGCTGGAAATATTTGAAAAGGTTTGAAAAGTGATTAGATTTTGGTTAAAGTGCTTGAAACTGCTTAAATTGTGAGAGTAATAATAATTAACTATTTAGTTAAAGTAAAATAAATCTTTTTGCTTTTGCATAAGCTTAAAACCTCTTGAGTCTGCACATGTACCTGTTGTGGGGCCTGCCTGTCTTTTTATGTCTGTGGCCTTTTATTAAGCTGTAGGAGAGGTCAAAATGTATGGAGATTACTGCTTCATAAGTGAACAGTGCATGGAATTAAAATCAATATAAATTTAAGATGAAAGGTGATCCATTCAAGATGTGATTAATGTAACTGATGGATGCTGGACAACGGAGTTGAGGATCCATGTGCAGTACTTTATTACACAGAGAGTGGCCAGGCAGGCAATGGTCACAATCAGAAGTAAACGGTAACATAAAGGGAAATCCAGAAGCGTAGTCAGATAACAGGTTAATGGTCGAGACAGGCGGCAAACAGGATAAACAATAAAACAAGACGAGGGTCAAAACATGGAGAAGCTAAACATGGAAAACGCTTTGTAATGTTACAGAGTATGTACCAACAAGACTCAGCAATGTCTGTGCTATGTTTGTGCTAAACATTATCATATGTAATTTGCCACACTTTATGCAATGTACAAGTCCAAAATATATCTATGTGCGTATAGCTGATAAGATGATGTGCTGATTATGCACAATAAATAAACACTTTTCAAACAAATAGGAAAGCTGCATATATGTTATTGGCCGAAATGAATTGAGAATATTTATCTGACATCAGCAAAACCCAATATTTTGCATCCTTAACATTAGTGTTGTCATCATTTAAATGAATCTTTCCTAATAACTATACAAATGGGACAGTCCTTGTAATGCATGACTGCTTTTGCATTATAAACATTATCGAATTACAAGAGAGCAAGACTTTTAAAACCCTCTGGATTACAGTGTTTACTGAGTTCTGTGTGCGTGCACATGTGTATTTATCCCTTTACTCGACAGAGGAAATGCTTGTTTGTCATAAAGGTTTCCACCTGGAGGCAAATGAGATTGACAGCAAGCATTAATGATGGTCTTACACTTAAGGCCATTTACTGTCAGTACATTATCCTCATCCGGTGTTTGGATGTGTGCTGACTGAGAGAGGGTGCGCAGTGGAGACTCTTTTTGGCCATTAGTTGTTTCCTTCCTGTTCAAGGAAATTTCTGATAGTGATGGAGTACCGTTATCTTTATGTATTTATTTATTTGTTTGTTTGTTTGCTTGAAATTTTTAGAACCAAAAAGACTTTTTAATTTTTTGAAATGCTTATATCAAAGATAAATCTCCTTCTGACAATATAGTTTACAGTATACAAGAAGTGTGCCATACATAAATACAATTTATTTACCTCATATTCATATTTGTATTTTAATTACTTTATTTTATGTTTCCTTTAAATGTCAAATGTACTGTTTATTTACTTTACCGCAATTTTTATAAAGTAGATACAGTATGTATAATTTAGAAATAGACATGTCTCTGAACAGGGCCAGTTGATTTACTGTTAAAGCATAATGGGGACTAGACCTTAATGCATTTGACTGAGTCTTCTAGTATTGACATGTCTCAGCCTGCTTAGAGCTGCAGAATCAAAATTCTCAGGACTGACAAAGGCTGACCTCATATCTCAGGCCGTTTATCACCTTTTATTTCTTTCTGTGTGTAGGCTGCTGATTATTGTCTGTTAGTTTAGTAACTATATAGTCTGTAGAGATATTCTTTACAAAAGCTCTGAAAGTAAAATTTATTGTAAGTATCCTTCACATCTCTCTGAGCCTTTACACACTGATAGTTTTGCCATCCTGTGCTCCTGCTTCTCTAGACTTCTCAACTGCTTGGGTTTCTTAGTCCAAATCTAAGATTGATTCTTTTTAGCGCACACACAGTCAAATGAAGTGACGATTCTAATTGGTCATTTGTGGCACTTTGTGGGCAAATATATTTGTATGATGACTTTACGTTTGACTGTTGTCCCATGGTCAGACAACTGATTTTCTTGATGTGAGTGTAATATCACACTCTGGTCTCTTTCGTTTCCCATAATACTGTTGTTTCAACTCCAATCAATAGTTTGTAACTGTTATGTAACTAGTATTGTAAATGAATTTATTTAGGAAATGCTCAAAGAAAGAGAATTTTATTGTAGTTTTATTTTATTGAGAATTTATCTTTAATGGCAGACTACAGTGTCTAACGTAGTCTACGTGTCTAACATTTAGTGTTATAGTTTGATTTCCCACACACCATTCAGGCTTTAAAATATTGTATGATTATGAAGAGCTAAACCTCTTATAATTTGACCTTCAGCAAAATTAGTTTTATAGGATCTTTCTGATTTAAGGGCCTGCTACTCTCTGCTCTTTTCTACAAACAGCAGCTCCGTTTAATGTGCACACATACACAATCAATTTAACACTAATGTTCTCGTAGGACACCTACGTTTCACTCTCCACCTTCTCTTTGGGGCTGGTTAGCGGGAGCATAGCCCCAGGTAAGTAATGCCATGATTTCCTGTTGGAAAGCTGAGATCTTTCCCCGTAGAGCTCTGAGTCTCTGTGTGTCCATCTGGTTTAGTTTTCCCACTGGAGTCACCCTGAGAGTCGGCCACTCTGCCAGGCCCTCAAAGGGGAAAAAAGCTCTCGAACGACAACTCAAAGAGCAGCTAACAGGATGCACACTAAACCTGTTAGTTAGACTAATTGGGTTTAGCTTGCAGTGCATGGTTGGCTAGTTTCATTCCTGATGAAATTCTGATGTTTTAATACAATATAATGGGATTTAATGTAATGCATAATACAATTAGTGCTGGGGAAAGAGTAATCACGATTAATCACATCCAAAATGAAAGTTTGTTTTGACATAAGAGATGTGTGTGTTTATATGTATGAATGTTATGTATGTATGTTCGGTATATGTAATACAAACGCACACATAAAATCAAACTGTACATAACTTTTTTTTTTGCATAGATATTTAAATGTATGTATAATTTGTAATAGGCCTCACAGTGGCGCAGTGGGTAGCACGTTCGCCTCACAGCAAGAAGGTCACTGGTTCAAGCCTCGGCTGGGTCAGTTGGCATTTCTGTGTGGAGTTTGCATGTTCTCCCTGTGTTGGCGTGGGTTTCCTCCGGGTGCTCCGGTTTCCCCCACAAGTCCAAAGACATGCGGTACAGGTGAATTGGGTAAGCTAAATTTTCCGTAGTGTATGAGTGTGAATGGGTGTGTGTGGATGTTTCCCAGTGATGGGTTGCAGCTGGAAGGGCCGAAATGAAAATGAATGAATGAATGAATAATTTGTAATGTATACATGTATTTTTTAAATATTAATAAACATTTTCTCAAATATATGCATGCATGAGTGTATTTACATAAGCATAATAATATTTCACCGTACATAAACATATATTTTGTCAAAACAAACTTTTATTTTGGATCTGATTTAATCGTGAATAATTTTTGTCCAGCACTAAATATAATGTAATATAATATATAATGTGTATGAATAAAATAAAGGTAACAATTACAATCAGGTTGTATTAGTTAATGCCTTTTCTAACATGAACAAACAATGAACAATACATTTATTACTATATAAATGTATTACTAGAACTTGTTAAGCTGCTTTGACACAATCTACATTGTAAAAAGCGCAATATAAATAAACTTGAATTGAATTGAATTCCTATTATTTATTCATCTTTGATAACATTAGGTGATGAAAAAAAAGTTGTTCGTTATTAGTTCTTGTTACCTCAGAGTGCATTAACTAATGTTAACAAGCATGAATTTGGATTTGAATAATGCATTAATCAATGAAACCCTAATTGTGAATCGTGTCCTATAGTTCATTCATTCATTCATTTTCATTTCGGCTTAGTCCCTTTATTAATCTGGGGTCGCCACAGCGGAATGAACCGCCAACTTATCCAGCATATATTTTATGCAGCGGATGCCCTTCCAGCTGCAACCCATCTCTGGGACACATCCATACACATCCATTCACACTTATACACTACGGACAATTTAGCTTACCCAATTCACCTGTACCGCATGTGAATCGTGTCCTATAGTATTTATCTATTTTTTAAATGGCTGAAATAACATGTCCAATGTTGACTCATAAATGTTTTTTGGTGTGGTTAACACTGTCAAAATGGTGCCAATATGTCATCCTTATATTTGGGAACTGCTTATTAGATTTGTAGAATCTGAGATGCTTTTCCGGTTCAGCGGGTCTTATTTTGGGTGACAGTTCTGGCATTTTGTCAGTGGTTTCCTGAAAGTTTTTAAATGCATAAAGATTTCTGTCTAATGGGATTTATATGTTAATGCAGTTAGTTTGTGATGTGCCATAAAAGGTGGCTTTTTTTCCTTTCTTTGTGAGTACGCCTGAGTTAGGTGTCTCTAACGAGTTTCAAGCCCGTCTCCCAGTGGATTCATACTCCTGTTACTGTCTTTGTTCGTCTCTGCTTTTAGCTTCTAATAGGGTTTGTGTTCCACTCTTATCTGATTTACGTGAACACAAAGCGACAGACACTACACAAATGACCTTTCACAGAGGTCCTAAGAGGGCCCCGGACACACACCGACACAGCAGTGGACACTAAAGGAATGATCTCAGGTCCCAGTGGACAGACAGCCACACACACCCTGAGGACAGTCAGTAATGGAATAGCAGCTTTTAGCGCAGCACATCGGTAACTATAACCGTGTATAACGCAGAGAAACATGATCCGTGACTGCTGAACCACAGTACCCTTGTTTATACCAAATCTGATGCTGCTTTTGCACACACACCCAATTAAAAGTTGATTATTGGGTGCACCAACGCTAGGACCTGTGTTTTACTCCAAGATGAATGTGTCTCTCTTTGAACAATACTACTTTTACCTTTCCTATTAAAGCTGCTTTCAAGCTCTTTTTGATTTGAGGTGATGAGCTTCACATCCCTTATTTCCTTCCATCCTGTTTTGTCTCCCAGGAGGCTTTTTGTCTATATCCAAGTATGGGACGATGTTAACCTTCTTCTCATCCCTCGCTTCCTTGTTCCACTCATCAGACCACGTTTTGTCTCAGCTCTGATGAGGTTAACATCCTCATTTTTTTACTGATCCCTTGGTCCTCCTCTCCTTCCTGTCCACCCTGCAGGGGCCTGATTCTTTCTTATACCCATAGTCACTACTACCGGCCCTTAGGCCAAGGCTATTCCTCCACTTTCCAAATCTTGGAGCAATTGACTTTGTAAATGACTGTGCTATAAAGATGGAGGGTGCAAGGTCATAGTTCCGTTTCAAAACCTGGTCAACTACTTACTGTATAACTAAAGTATTTTGAGGCATCATTTGGTATGCTCTTTAAATAAATGTATAATTTACCTTTCATGGAGAAGGCAGTCTCACAAGAAGTCAAACTCAGATGAGCTTACTGAGGGAAAGTCAAGGCGATGGGGGAATTAAATTATTAAATTACTTACGAGAATTAAATTATTAGATGGTCGCATTGTAAAATTTTCATTCATTCATTTATTTTATTTTCAGCTTATTCCCTTTATTAATCAGGGCTCACCACAGCAGAATGAACCGCCAACATATCCAGCACGTTCTATGCAGCGGATGCCCTTCCAGCTGCAACCCAATTCCGGGAAACACCCATAAACTTTCATTCACACACATACAGTATGGACAATTTAGCTTACCCAATTCACCTATACAGCATGTCTGGACTTGTGGGGGAAACCGGAGCACCCGGAGGAAACCCACATGAACACAGGGAGAATTGTAAAATTTTGTAAAAGTAATTCCAAAAGTTTGGAAACTGAAGAATTTCATGTTTTTGAAAAGTTTTCTCTGCTCAATATTCCCTATTCTCTTTCTTTACTTTAAACTTGTCTTTTTTGTCAAATATTCAGTAAAAACATATTTATAGAAACAGTAATATATATAAAATAGCTTTATATGTTAATATTTTTACCATTCATTTTATTCCTTTTATTCAAAGCTGAATTTTCAGGAGCCATCATCAATCCATTCTTCAGCATGTCATGATCCTTCAAAAATGTATATAATATAAAAATTAAATATAATTTAAAAAAATATATTTCAAATGATTAATTTTAAGTTTTAAACAGTGACTTATTAACTCGCAACACAATGACATATTAACTTGCAACATCAGCAAGCTATTAAATCAGTGTGGAGCATTTTTAATTGATCACTTACAAGGCACCAATGACAGTTAGGATGTTGTCTTAGAAAACAGCTGCCTATTTAGGTAGCAAGTCATATCAATAGGTTTTGGAGTAAAGCTCTCTGGGAGGAAAGAGAAACCGCAATGCTGGTAAAATCGTCTGGTGCACCCCAGGGCTCTGTCATCCTCTGCTAATTTACTGACTCTATGCCCCCAAACACAAACACTGGCCTTACGTTTGTGTGTCCCACAGGAGTTCACCTCACTGCAGCGGTCGTGCTTCTGTAAAGCCCTGCTCTGCTACTGTGAGGTGCCCTCAGTCTTTTGTACCGCCACGTAGGACCACCGTGTTCTCACAGCATTAGCACAACAGTGAATGTGAGTCAAAACCAACAAGGGCTCTAATTTCTGTTAGCCTGAAAGACTTCAGTCATCAAGTTCTTACATGTCTTCCATGAAAGGATGGCACTGTGGGCTATACACGAACATATGTAAAAGAACATAATAGGAAGGAAGGAAAATAATATCGCTTTATAGACTCCAGTCTCATCAGACACTGTGTGTTTCTAGTTTCGTCAGACAGTTGTCTCTCTCAGCCATTGTGCTGCCTGACGCATCATTAATCAGTCTTTTAGTGGGATCCGATCTATTATATCTGCTCAAGCTTTGTAGTGCCGCACTTACAAATGTATGTACATACACACAATACTATGGCAAATTAATGCAACTTTTTAGAGACCGTTCACGCCTAGAACAATAACTAGATTATTATGTACATTTCTAGAACAATTGTAGACTTCTTCAGAAAGATAAAAATGGTTCATAAATTGGTTTAAAATTTCTTTTTTTTAAACAAATTACAAAACCAAGACTTTGATAAACAATGAATTTTGAACAATAAAGAGGTCAATGAATTCATTTAGTGATGTGGTATGCATACGTTTTTGATGTTTTTCTCAATAAATATATTTTAGGTTTTTTTTGTATTTTAATGACATTGATTTTGATTATTCAACAATGCCTTTTGTAATAATAGTGTAGCTGTTCCCTAAACATATATATACATATATATTATTCGCAATTTACTTTGCGAACCGTTAAACAGTCTAATAAACATAAAAAACCATGTCAGATGCGACTTCTATTCCACCTTTTTGGTATAGATGTTTTTTATTGATGTTGATGCAGTGTTATTGGAAGCAAGTCTACTGTATTCTAATTATGTGGTTTAATAAAATTATTTGAGATGAAAGACAACTGATAAATAAGGTAATTATCTTTATGAAGACAAAAAAAACATGGGAAATAACTTTGTGATGACAGATATTGATCCTTAATGGAATAATCCAGTTCAGTCCCTGGTGTACAGGCCTTTACAATCACACATGTGCCATCATTGGTCCTGTGTTGAGTTTGGTCTTTATCAAGGCTCTACATGGCTGTATAGCCAAACATACACACACTACTTTGTACCCAAGGGGCTCGTAATACATGCAGGGCCTTACATCCCCTCTTATACCACAACAATGGCCTCTTCAGCGGGCTCTCCCTACTACCGATGCCTGTATAGGGAATACTTCACCAACAAAAGACCTGCACACAAAGAGAGAATGACAAGGAGATGGGAAGATAGTGTTAAATGTAGAAATGGACAGACCTTGACTTTAAGAGAGAGACGCCATGGGGAGTAAAAAGAGGATGTGAGAGTCTAGTCGGTGACCCAGTCAGCTGTGATGTATCAGGTGTCTAAAGCCCTACTGTCTGATGCAGGGGACGTTTCTCTGTAGTGGAGAACCTCAGAGGAGCATATCTACCTGTAGTTTGAGTTACAGTGGTCTGCTAGCAGTAACTGGTAATGTGGCTAATGTAATGCTGTATTTGTTGCCACTGCTTTGATGTTGTTTAAACACTGCGCTTGTTGTTTGGAGTTTGACTGCTGAGAAGACCTCCATGAATGGATTTTTTCACCTTAAAACCCATGCCCCTTTGCGCACCTGACCCAGACTTTCTCAGAGATGCCAATCTTTTCTTCCAGGCTAATCGCATTTGGTGGAAAGTTTCAGTAGCAACAGGAGGTGTTTTACAAAACATTGGCAGTTAAGAATTAGGTTTGTGTTGCCTGAAGGGCGATCAATGAAACAATTTAAATCGCTTCAGGTTGCTGTTTTTTTGGTTCCTACAAGTAGTAATCCTGCTTGTCTGCGCTATCTAGCTTTATGAGGTTCAAGTTTTCTAACTAGAGCTGAGCATTGATTCTGATTGGTAAGTTTTACCTTTTTTGTTAGGTTTGATCCTGATTCAGTTGTTTATTTTAATACTCCTGAAAGATAAAATGTCAATTTACACAAGTCCCTATGGTTGATCATCATTTAAAGAAATTATTAATGATCGATTCAGTTAAAATTGTAATGCTCCAAGATGCATCTACTACAGTGATACGTAATCATGACATGATGTGCAAATTGACACTCAGAACATCAACCTCCTCGCCCCGTTCAGATTTTTATTCTAATTTAAAGGCTTGTAATTTTGTAAAATGATTTGAAGTGGTTATGACATTATGACAACGCGCTATCCACGTTTTCTCCGGAGTTTTATGTAATTTCAGGTGTTTCATGTTTAATTTGTCAACTTTAACTGCAGCTTGGCACTTTCACTTTCATTCAGGAACATTTCATGCAAGCCCCCGTGACAAATGAGATATTGAATGCATTTATGAACTGTTGGAAGAGTGTTGTTTTATTAAAATTTCATACCGCACGCAGAATGGGAGAAAAAAAAAAAAACCTCCGCATTTCGCAGTGTATGTGTCTGTGGTCTTTACTGACTCGGTAGGTGACTCGCAAGTGTGACTCGCAAAACGCAGCGAAAAGTCCTACATGATGGTAATAGTTTGATTAAAGGTGTTTACATGTCTGCACTCCACTTCAATAATGGGACTAAAATCGGCAAACTCCACGTCTTAATTCGATTTTTCTTTAGTTCAATTATGACCTTAATCTAATTAAATTAATCAAAAATCACTGTTTACATGGTAGACTCTTAATCAGAGTCTTGTCTGAATCGTATTAAAATCGGATTATTGGTGTGCATGTAAACGTACTCATTGCCAATGTTTGCAAGTAACATTATTGTCATTTAAATTGTAAAACAAAATGTAACTATGACTGACTAATAGCACCATTGGCAATGGTAGAGAAAACACATTTCAGCTGACAACTTTTTTATTTTTTTTATTTTTTGTTGCTGTTAGGACATGAGTGAAATGCAATTTATTGCAATTCATTTTTATTCTACGACAACATATTGTACTTGATATGGACCTCTTTTTTTCTTTTCCCTCATCCTCACTGTCTCAGCCTCTGTTTTTGCAGGGTATTTTCATCTTGTCAGGCATAACTATTAATTCATTACTATCACATTTTTAACTGTTGTAGATATACCTTTTTACTTGCCAAAGAGCCGGTTTTGACAATGTGCTTGTTAGACGAGCTGAGACACATCAAGGTTATTTGTATAGTACAAAACCTTGGACATGACAAGCAATATTGTGTCCATTAATTAAGAACTTGTTCCCATGACTAATAAATTTGTTCCCTCATTTTACTTGCCCATCATGTCCATGATGTACTAATTTTGTTCCTTGTTTAACGAAGGAACAAATTGATGAAACATGGCCACAAATTGACAAGTGTGGTTATTTTGTTGCACTTGTTTTATGCATTAGCTACAAAACACTCCAAAACCCCACACTAATTATGAGCTTGTTTAAGTGACCATTGAAATGTTTTTAATTATCATTGCCTTATAAGATTGACTAATTGTTACCATTCCCAGTCATGATACCAGCAACTAGCAATTATCTCATCTTGTTAGTGTACAGTGAGGATAGCATCGTGGTCTGCAATCATATTGGTTGTTGCTAACGTTATTTCACTGCACATTAGAATGTAGTTCAGTTTTGTTTAACTTTGTTTAAGGCCACCTTAAATTTCTAAGTCTGATTAAAAAATACCTAAGTTAAAGGTATAGTTCACCCAAAAAATTAAAATGTGCTCACCATTTACTTTCCCTCAAGTTGTTTCAAACCAAGTTTCCATTTTCTGTTGAACCCGAAAGAAAATATTTTGAAAAATGTTAGAAACCTGTAACCTTCCATAGTCAGATAAACAAAAACAATGGAAGTCATTGGTTAAAATAGCTTATTTTGTGTTTAACAGAAGAAATAACTCAAAAAGGTTTGTGAAATTGAAGGATGGGTGAATGATGACAATTTTCAGTTTTGGGTGAACTATCCATTTAAATTGTCAAATGAATGTTAGGGCCAAATAAACTTATTCATCCTAATATGTACTAGATTTCACCTTGGTAAATTTACATTGTTATAGCTGGAATCTATCAAGCAGGCTACTGGTTTGTGTGGAAAACAGGAGTGTAAAAAAGGAAATCCACGTTCAGTCTAATGTGCAATCCTATATCACCTTTTAAGGTTAAACTGAAACTGTTTTTGTCCAAAGTTTCTCAAACCTGAATTGCGCACACTTTCAACATTTCCTGTCGTTTCTCATCTGCATATGACTCTCCTTATCACAGAGTTGATTCTTTGTTTAATCACATGGCTTTCTTAGAGGTGAGAATGAGGTCTCTCTCCCGTCTTTATCACCTTTCTATTTTATTTCTCTCCAGCTTGCTGGCTTATATAAGCAAATTACTTCATCCTTCACATTGGCAAAAACACTGTAAAAGTTGTTAAAGTGAACCTGTGTGTTTGTGAGATTCACAAAGCGTCTCTTGGATGTTTTTGAATCTCAGCTTTTTTGCTCCTGTGTGAGAAAGATGCATCACTGATTTCCATCTATAGCCTCTGACTCTGTTGCTTTTTTGTGTGTGTGTCGGTGTGCGTGAGCGCTTGTGCATATTTGGGTCTCAAGAACATAATGAAAGCCAGACTCAAGATTCTTAACATCGAAGTCGGAGTGCCTTACAGATATGTTGAAAAATTATTATTTCGGAGCCTGTTGATAAACAAGCATATATAATATCAGTGTCATATAGCGCGATTGGGAATATAACCAATTCTCTGCCAGGATTTGACTGAAAAAACATGACTGTGCTCCTTTTCTAGCCAGAATTGAAGATTAGCATTCAGTCTTAGCACTTCTTTAGTCAATACATTACATTTTTAATAGTCTTTTGTGTTCCTGAAAGCTTTCCAGAATAGCAGCTCTATGTCAAGCGTCTTGCTTCAGTTTGGTTCCATGGGGTCGTCTGGGTCAAATCACTCATCACGCAAAATCATCCAGCCTCGAGCTCAAGTCTTTACCCGACGTGCTGCTTTGTAATTCCCCTCTATTAGAGTTTGTGTGCAAGAGACAGAGAAACACTGACTCAGCATGCTTGATTACAGGCCTGGTTACGTTGTTGTGAAGCCACAGTGTAAACATCAGCGGAACAGCATGTTGTTTTTGTCACCAGGGGTCAGACTTTATAACAAGACATTCACTCATTTGCTGTTAGCGTGGAGCCACAATGTGTGCTTTTTGTGTGAGAAAGGTGAGGTGAAGGGTTTATGTGCACAAACACATGTCACACTTGATATACTTGATGTCAGTGCACACACTTGTACACAATACAAGCATTTCAAAGCATGTTGGGATTTCTGACCAACAAAACCTTCTGCTTCATTGACGTTTTTCCACAAATGCTTGCTCATTATCCAATGGAAAGACATTTTATTTTTATCTTCATGTCATTCCAAACCTACGATACATTGTCATTTTCAAAAGAATTAATAAATAAAAAATCACCAGAGCACTTGGAGAAAAAAACACAAAGCTATTACTTTCTATTATTTATAAAAATAGCCATTTATAAGAAGTGTTACCCATGAAACGCAGCAAATGTTCTTAGCAGTTTGTGGTAATGTTGATTTATTTGTCTGTTAAGCAAATAGCAGTTAAACTACATGTTTGTTTGTTTGTTTGTTTGTTTGTTTGTTTTGTAATGGCACTGTGCTACTTTAGAAGTTTACACACATTTTGCATAATTCAAGAGTTCACACTTAGATATTGCTTGATACTAAAAGCAGGTTTGGCATGCTGTCCCAGGAGAGAACCCTGAGCTCAGAGATAATTGAGCCCAGGGCTCCCGCCTGGTCAATAAGCATGTAAGGGGGTCTGAGATCAGGTAGTTCTCGAAAGCTCCCCCTGGTAAAGAAGGAAAAGGGGGAGATGGGGTGGATGGGGGGATTCTTCAAAAACGAAGATAAATGATGTAGTGTGAAACAGGCTATTTATTGTAGGTTTGGATTAATCTGATTGGCTGATTGATGATTGTGGATAAGAGACCAGACATGATCAATCATTTCACAACATATTTACTCAGTGAAGGAAAATGGGTACACACAGCATTTTTTTGTATTTATTTTGGAGGCCCCCTTTAGAAATTTGAAAATAACTTTGTTACCTTAATAACCAAAGTAACACTGTGTTAGATATGGTATTGGGTTAGTAAAGTTATTTAACATGGCTGAATAAACTGGTATTAAAAACTGGGGCAATGTTGTATAAAAGTTTGCAAGGTTTGTTTTGTTTTTTTGGGGGGCGATTTAAACTTCCATGGCAGATCTATTTAATATATATTCTCTCTCATCACAGCTGAGCTACATGCTACTCATGTTGAAATAAATCTATAATTTTCATCACTTGAGGAATGTGGGTTTATAACTCGGGCAAGGACTCTGAAAGTTTAATTTAATTTGAAATATCTGCCATTTGAGTGTAGAAAGGTGTCTGGTGTGACTGTGTGGAGTACTTGCTTAGTTTGGGGTATTAAGGCAAACAAAATCCAGCTGCAACTTTTCCTGCTTGTCATCTATTTTTTTTGTTCTTTTTGTCTCTTATTTCTCATGTTGTCTCCTCTGTTGCTCTGTCCCTCTGTCTCTGTGTGACTGTGAACTGTATATTTTGTCTGTGAAATAGGAGGAGATATTTGTGAGTGTTGCACTGAAACCGTACTGTGAAAGTACACAGACTGTGTTTACGTTCACTCTTCCATGACCGTGTTTGTATGTTCATTGCTAGTGTTTGTTCTCTTCAAGTGCAGTAAAACACTTCGTATTTGATTAGACTTTCAGATTTTTCGAAGAAAAATGATCATTTCTTACCTGTAAAAAAAAAAACAAAGGGCTGCTGTGGACTATCGCCAAACCATGGCAATGTATTTTAGGTGCAGTAAATGAAAAGGGCTGTTCTAATTACTTCTGCAAATATGTCCGATTATATGCAACAAAAAAAGCAGTTTAGTTTTTTCTAGGTGGTTTTAATAGTTTAAAAAAATTACAAAACTGAAAATTTAATTTAGAAAAAAATTAATTCAATGAAAATTATGTTTGCAGTTTTATGTATTCTGTTTTAATGATTGAATACAAATGTGTCATCCAAATCTCAGTTGTCAATTTTCATGCAAACAAATATATATATATATATATATATTCTTGCAGGATTTTACTGAACATATTAGACAATTAGGGTGCATGTTTTGTTTTTGTTTTTTTGGCATCATCACAACATACTGTTTCTGCTGTGTTGTTTCGATGTGATAAAAATCTTTCGTCTGAAAAAACGAATATGCACCTTTGGGCCATTTTCAGCCAAAACTTTTCAGTGGCTGAATATTCTGTGCATCCCTAAACACAACTGTACATCTTTTAAAGCTGCTGCACAACAGAGGTTAAGTGTATAATTGCTCTCATTATTCATAGACAACTGCATTCTTAGACGACATCCTACTGTAGATAAAATGGTCACTCTGTACACTTATGATTGTTAACAAAGCAAAGACTGAAATAGTGTATTTCTAATTAAGTGGCAATATTTTATTAATAACTTAGAATGCATGATAATGCCCACTTGTTTTGTCTTGTACACCATATTGATTAATTCCTATTTAAAGCAAAATGATACTCTGAACGCTATTGGAATACAGATGGAAAACTCTATGAACTGTTTTAGCTGTACATGATTCAGCTGTGCATGCTGACTCTGCATATTTTTCAGCTTGAGTTGTTTTAACACACACACAGAGACGCGCACACACAGATGTTTTGTTGTCCCACGTCCCTGCAGGCAGCACATATTGATGGGGCAGTGATCCCGCTGTAACTCAAACACGAACAAACACACATGGATCTTGGTTTGTTTTCTATTAATCAGCAAAGTTCGTTGTATGTTTGTGAGATTTGCGCTTGTGGGAGAGAGAGATAGAAGATTGTTTTCATTAAAAGATTGCTTGACGGAAAGGCACTTTTGCCATTTATGAGTTTATCTCCAGATCAGATACACACACATACCCAAAATATAATCACATACTCCGTCTCTTCGCAAATGCACACGCAAACAAAAGGATGCGAGTACAGTTCATGTAAACATTTTCTGATTTTAAACTGTCATATATTTCAACAAGGGCCCTTAAAGCACATTGCATCATCGTTCATTCCTCCCTAGTTCTTGAAAAAGACTGAATGGTTAAACTCGGGTCATATGAAGTCAACACAGAAAATCAGCTTTATTATTATTTCTTGACTTATCTATGTACCCTCTTCAAATACCACATCCATACATTTATATATGTGGTTTTTCTTGTATATGTTTATATTGCTATTGATTGTAGTTCATGTATTCTGTCAGTCTGTCTTTTTGGTGTTTGCACAATAAAAAAAGATCATCGCAAAAATAATGTCAACTATCCCATAACTCAAATTTGTTTTTCATATTTCCTTCTCTCTCTCTAGGAAACAGCTTTGGTTGCTCCTGAGTCTGCATCGGAACAGGCCAGAAGAGTTTTCCAGACATTTGACCCGGAAGGTAAAATTATTTAAAAATAAGAACGCATTTCATCCATTTGTGTTTGTAAGAGAGAATGAGAGACTGCAGAAAACTCCAATGTCAACTCAACCACAGCAGCTGAGTCAACTTGTCCTTCTCTGAGAGAAAGATGAGCTTCCGCAAAACACAGCGAGTTTATTATCTCTGCACTTTGTTTGATAGTGCGAAGATCCAGTTTGTGTTTAACTGAAGCTGAGGATGTAAGAGAAGAGAAGAGAGTAGGAAATGAAAGACCCATGTTCGATCTGATGCAAAGGTGTTATTTAAGCGAAGTAAAAAAACAGTAATTAACTCCAGAAGTCTACAGGTGTGAGGGAGCGTGAGTGTGTGCGTGTTTAAATCCGATATATAGTTCAGTGGTTAAGTTTCAGGTTTAGGTTAAACTCTCCATTCTTTTTAATGCTTCTCCCACAGTATCCCTTTACACAGACAGATATCAGTCATAAAGACAGGACTTCACACTTACACACTCCACCAACATACGCTTTCACTGCCACTGTTTATTAAACATGCTTCGGTTGACTCGCCAAACGTTAAACCTGATCTCATACAAGTACATAAAGTGAGATATTATATTATTATATATATTATATTATAACTCTTATTTTTTTTAATCATCTAACAAAGTCACATTTGGACTAATCATGTCAGTTCCTTGACAAACAGCATCTTTTTTTGTTGTTTATCTTTAGTCTTAAGTAACACCACTAATAAGAAATGATCATAATATGGTGCATTTGTTATAATTGATTTTTAAAATAAAAATAGTAATCTTTTTTATTATTATAAATGTCATAACTATCACATATGATCAGTTAATTTTTTTCTAATTATATTTATTTATTTATTAAATAGTTTTACACTTTCATCAGATGTCAGAAATGATCCAACTGAATGCACTCATATGTATAAGCGCACACACATCCACTTTCTCTTCCAGCCGCATATACATTTCTGTATGTGCACATCCAAACATATGTTGTATGCATTAGAATAGAAAA
>CAIGQW010053747.1:10488925-10504995 GCA_903798125.1 Danio choprae
ATTATTATTATTATTATTATTATTATTATTATTATTATTATTATTATGTTGACAATCATGATCCAATTCATGTCTGATTAATCCCAAGTTATCTTCCATTGAATATTGTCTCACTCCAAAATGAGTTGCGTTACAGATAAAAATTTCCACAAATACCTCTCAACGCTTTTTCTAATGCGCTATTCAAAGTGCCTGACTGTATCTAATTTCATTCCGTGGTACAGATATTTATTGTTCTTAATCCAGTCGCTGCAGGAAATTTGGAGGAGAGAGTTCATTTTATAGCGAACGGAAAAGAGTTAGCATACCAGCTGCTCTGCAAACATCCTGTCTGACACTTGGAGACCAGAAAAGTGGAAAAGCAGTTGTTCATCTGTTTATCAGCCATTGTCTGGGTGTGTTTGTACACATATGTGTGCATGGTGTGCAACATGGCTTCGATTAGAGAGATGAAACTGGTGTTTTATGTTGGGCATGAGACACGGGCAGACTGTGTGGGTGGTGATCAAGGCTCTCAGAAGCGCTTACCATCTGCCTCTTTCCTCTTTCTCCTCATCTTCAGATAATGGGTTCATTCCAGACACACTTCTTGAAGATGTTATGAAATCCTTGGATCTCGTCTCTGAGCCAGACTAGTAAGTTTATGTGTGTGTTGGAGTGAGTGTGTTTGATTTGTTTGATTCTAAAACAGAGTATTAAAGTCCTCGGTGCTGATTGGTCAATACTTTGTTCCAGTACTGCTAAAATCGACAATTTTTTTACTATCATTATCCTAAAATGAAATTATATTGAAATGTAATGTAATGTGCCTTGCTGAAATGTTCCAAAATTTGAAATATATGTTATGGCTTTTTATTTGATTTTCTTCATCTATGTTAAGCTGCTTTGAACAATGTACATAAAAAAACATAAAAGTAAAAGTGCTATAGAAATAGTGCTATAGAAATAAAGATGAATAGAACAGAAAATAATCTAATAATATTAATGAAAATAAAACATTGTAAAATTCTGTACATCAGAATTGATTTCTGTATGGTCATGACACAGGACCCTGTTCAGTTTTGTCATCACGGGAATAAATTACATAAAAGTTATATTAGTTTGCAAATAAATGCAGTTTTTGTTAACATAAACATAAATCCAAAGCTTAAAAAATAAACCCTAAAATTTGGAATGTTATGCCGGTATACTATTTTTTTTTCTCTGTCTCATAGTGTCAAATTTGCATTGTTGAGAGAAGAAAAACACAGATGAGTATGTATTTCTTACATTTTATCATTTGAAATTTAGAAGTAATGTGAAATAAGCTACCAGTTACCCCAATTGATGCCCCTAACGAATACATTCACACACATGTATTGTAGTTCCCTCACTCTAAAACAGAATAGAAAAACCCTCCGCTTCAAAAAGTGGTGAAAAAAATGTAAATATAAGACTAAAACAATTTGTAATGGCATCCACTGTAAACAACACATATAAACATCATACATAAATACATTTATTTTAAACGTTTTTTTAAAGTCTCTTTCTCTTTGAGTGCATGTTTTTCTCGCTTAACATTAATTGCATCATTTAAATAATTTTGAAACATAAACCTTGACTTAATTTGACTTAATGGTATATTTTATTATATTCATAAATGTATAACATAGCACATCATTTTGTAACTTTATGCTTTATACAATCACAGGTAGCTTTGTGTTTTAAAAGTGATGTGAACAGGTTTTTGCATTTTAAAATATCTGTACTCTCTCTCTCTCTTTGCACAGCTTAGGTTCACAAGCCACTCAAACAGACTCATGATTCTTATAGACCAGAAGGGAGATAGGGAGTAAAGTCTTTTACTTCATCTGAAACCTCATTTAAAGCCAATCAACAAAGTCCCTTTGAAAGCTTCACCTCTTAAACTGCTTCCTACTGAAATTTGAGTGATTTAAAACCACCTGTTTTCTTAAATCACATCAACCTTTGACAGCTAAAAGACAGCTTCAGCCACTCGGCAAGAGGGTTTGTAATGCGAAGGATAATTTGACAGAATAAAGTTTGGTCCCATGTTTGTTTTCACACAGCACCCTGTTCTGTCAAAAGCAGTTTAGTCAAGCGTTGATGATGTTTGAACTCTCCTTTTGGGCTCTTCTGAAACTACATACAGCATAATCAAGGTTTTGGCAAATGATTATTATTGTTTCAATTTGTATGTGTACGTTAAAGTGACCTGTGATCACGCGAGAAAGCATTTATCATTCTCTGATTACTGAATTTGTGTGGGAGTGAGTTAGTAATGTTATCAGTCTCTCTGTATGACTTTAAAAGGAAAAGTCTGCCCTGTTTTAACATCACTGAGGTTTAACGTCATTACACACTATGCGTTTAATAACTGAGCAGAATTCATTTCTTGCTAATTATGACTACACATTTCACTGACAGTGAGAAATAGTACATAGAAACACAATAGAAACATGCACATATACAGCAAACTACATCTCTCATAATCATTTATTTCTCTCTTTTTCAATCAGTGTGAATCTGATGAAGAGTAAGCTGGATCCAGAGGGGTTGGGTATTATTCTGTTGGGTCAGTTTCTGTTGGAGTTCTTCCCCGATCAGGTAACACACACACACACACACACACACACACACACACACATCATGTCTCTTTTAGGCGGAATGTTTAAACGTGACCTAAATGCTATTTGAGTGGAGAGCTCAATATAAGACTCTCGCTCTTGCTGATGTGAAGACCATTCCAAAAGCAGACATACAGTAATTATGCTGCTACTGAGATGCTTTTAAAGGATTAGTTTACCCAAAAATGAAAATTCTGTTGTTCATTTCTCACCCTCAAGTGGTTCCAATCCCCTAAGACCTTTGTCTATCTTTGGAACACAAATGAAGATATTTTAACACTCTCATCCTCCATAGATAGAAATGGTCCAGAGACATTCAAAATTCAGAAAGTAACCAAAAAATGTCAGAACATTCCATGTGTACTGTAATCATATGAAGCTCCAAGAACACTATTGTGCACCAAAAAAAACTGTAATGTGCATGAACCTTTTGTTGGTGAAAGTATTCATAGGATGAATGTTGCTGTTGGAATTGTTTTCTTTCCACTTAAAGTTAAGTTTCGTGCTTCACCATTTCCTGTGACTAATTTGTAGGCCATTATTTTATTGTAGGGAGTTTATGCGCTGATTATAACCATATACTTTTATTTACATGAACTATTGCAAAATTGATCATATTGCTGTAATTGTTACGAGTAAATAATAACAAAGCCGTTTCAGTTTATTAAAAGTCAGGAGAAAATTATTTCTCTATACTTTTTCCTCAGAAATTAAAAAGTCAATTCATGGATGGATTTAATAGAAAAAAATTAAACTAGCCTCCATATTACTTGCTAAAAGATGAGAACAAATATCCTATCATCTGAATCTTGGTGCGCACCAAACAATTGGACCAAGACTGCTAAAAAGACAGGTCTTCCAAAAAAGCGCATTTCCACTAAAATCTGAACACTACACACAGGCAAAAGACACATAATCAAATCAAAAAAAGAGCACGATGTCACAAAATGTGACCCTAAAAGGATAGCATGCCTGTTTTTCTCATCATAGTCATGATGTTTCTTAATACAGTTTAATACCAGCATCAGAAATACGTCCTTTTGCAGAAGATCTTATATTGTGTGTGCGATGGGGAGTTTTCAACTAAAAGCATATACAAAGAGCTCTTTCAGCCCAGCATGCAGCATTTTTTTGGGATGTTTGATATAAGTTCTGTTGCAAAATATGCCATTAAAGGTTAAATTCAAGAGAACTACAAATATAATTTGTTTAGGAAGCCACCTATGCAGACTGAAAACAGCAAGGCAGCACACTAGGTTTTGAAACAGAGCTAACTCTCTTATCCTGGCTATCCTGCTGGCTTTTTTCCCCCATTCCCCTTGATTTCTTGCTCTTGCTCAGCGTTGTTTGCTTTTTCTTACTGTTTTTTCATTACGTTCAAATAAACCTACAATCAGCCCTAGATTAAATCAATGTACATGTAGCCCCTCTGAGAGAGCGAGAGAGAGAACGAGAGCGAGAAGCTGGTTATATTTGGCATTGACTTGTAACTCCACCACTCTGTGTTAAATTCATTAGGGCTTTAGGGATACATACAAAAAAAGCCTCAATTTACCATCAAATCAAATACTCTAACCCTATTTCAGGCCCACTCAAATACATGCGCTGTTGTTGTTCTGGCAGTGAAGCAGGCATGTGGTATCGGGGCTAGACAGAGGTATTTGGCTCCTGTCAGAACTGTGTGCTTGGGTTTTGACTCGGTCTGAAATGTTCTGGCACCAATTCGATTTCAGGTCTTTTTAGCAGCTACACAGGAGAGTGGATGATTGTTTTGGATTTAAAGTGATGCATTTCAGGGGGGTGTCAGTATTGGGCATGTTATAACATCTAAAAACGTCCACTGGACCTCTGTTTTAGGCACTCTGGTCTGAGTTTATGGAGTATGTTGAGATGTGTTTGAGCTGGAGCTGGACAGATTGGTTTAGTTAAGGAAATGTTTTCTAGGATTCTAGGTGCAATGATTTATTAAGTAACTAGTTACTGCAATTAAATTACGTTTCCACTGTAAGAGGTAAAGTAAGGGGATTGCTGTGCATTCTTACAATTAATTATAATCAATGCACTTGCCTTAAATATTGTAAATACATTTAACAGTTCTAAACAGATATATAAATCTATAAATGTTTTACTTAAGTTAAGCATGCATCAAAATATGACATGTTTTAAAGCAATACCTTATTTCATATGAAACATAAATTGGTAAAATAAACAAATTTCTTACTTAATTTCATTAAGTAAAGCATGTGCAATCATCTGACAAACGTAAACGTAAAAAAAATACCCTGGAGAAAGTTATGTTTGTGTTTAAAATGCTTGTTCAAATTGTTTTGGTAAAGCTAAAATTATTATTTTTTTAAATTTGTCTCTGATTTAAAGAATTAGTTTAATTTATCCATTGAAGTTTATATAAATTTGAAGTAGTATTGAGTGAAGTGATGAATTTACTTTTCAGACAAAGTAATTAGAAAATAATTTTACATAAAATTTTGATGCAATTAGTAATCAGTAATTAGTTATTTTTTAAAGAAACTTGCGCAACACTTCTGTGAATGAGGACATATAAAGCTGTTTGGGAAGTTATACAAACCAGGGGTCCTATTTATAAAATGTGCGTAAAAGTGAACGTTCACCCAGAATTATTTATTTATTTATTTATTTATGAATGATTATGACTCATATTATTATTTAAAGTGGTTCAATTAAGTCAATACTTAAGTTAAACATGTTTAGTTGATTTACGTACAGCTGCGCAAATTCTCTGGTTAAGTTTATTTTTAATATATATATCGCAACTTTTGCATGGGAAATGGTATGCGCACATTTCTGCCCCTGTTTTGTGCATATGCCATGTTTATAAATGAGACCCCAGGTGATGTACATGTCCACAATGACGCGTGTCGTCTTAATGTTTCAGGATTCTGTGATCCCAGATTCATTTCCTGTGTTTCACTATAACGGCCTGAAGCAGTCCAACCATAATGAGAAGGTAAGGTACACTCACGCACACTCTCTTTAATTCCCGCGCATGCAAAGCACACTTTAATGGCACATATTACCCCAGCCAGCATGATAGTAGTAGTCGGTCAGGAGATGGTGAGCTACTCCGTTCCAATGCCCACACAGTTTAGACATCTCAGACTCCTGAAACCCAAACTAGTGTTCCAGGTCATTCCTGTGAGTGTTGAGAGCTTTTGAGACCAGGCAGAATGTAGCCACAAAACTGTTTCACTGGACTATTTTCTTTTTATTTCTGCTTGTATGTAGTCAAAGCAATCAAAATGATTTGCATCCTTTAAATTAAATATTTTTCTTTTGGTTTATTTTTTTTCTGTGGTCTCATGGTTATTTCATGGTCTTATTCCTATTTGGTTTTAATATAATTTAGTTTCAGCTGTCATAGCAACAGGAAGAATTAGGTTGTGATCATTTACTCTTCATTCAAAAAATGGTTTTCAAGAGTTCACACTTAGCTGATGATTGAAAATAAGCGTATTTGGCATGCTGTCCCGGGAGAGAGCCCTGAGCTCAGAATATCCTTGAGCCCGGGGCTCCCTCCCGTTTGAGGGCGAGAGGGGAGTTTGACCTCAGGTAGGTCTCGAGAACTCCCCTGGTGTGAACGTTCTTGAGATATGTCTTAAGATGTTATTTTTTGAGAAGTCAATTTACTTATGGTGAATGTCTTTGGACGGTGGGAGGAAACCGGGAAGCCCGGGGAAAACCCACGCGAGCACGGGGAGAACATGCAAACTCTGCACAGAAACGCCAACCGGCCCGGTGAGGGGCAAAACCGGTGGTGTTCTTGCTGTGAGGCAACATTGCTAGCCACTGGGCCACCGTGCCGCCCAGTCAGGAGAAAGGAAGGAGTAGGGGTGGAAGGGGGGATTCTTCAAGACGAAGATGACTAGAGTGAAAAACTCTGGTTATTTATAGTGTCTGATTGGTGCAATAAGCGAAGCTGATGCGATGCCAGCTGTGTTCAATCCTAAGCACGTGATCCTCTCGAAATTAGTTTATAAATAAACCACACTTCGTGTGACAAATATTATATTGGCAAAACCTTGTAAAACTTTTACATATGCAAAAGAAAAAAGCTGAGTATTCACCTTCATTTTTATTTATTTATTTATTTTCTGTTTACATTTTAACATAGCATTCATGTTTAAATGTTAGTTAAAAGGCTGTTGACTTGAAAAAGAAAAATGTCATTATTTATTTTCCCTCATATAAATTTAAACCTATATTTTTTTGTTTTGTTTTTCATTTCCAGTACACAAATATAGAGATTTGTAAATTTGGATTTTAGAATTTTGATCCCCCTCCCCCTTTTTTGAAAGTCTTCTCACCTAGCATGATTGCTTTATGCTTGAGAAACAACGAGATTCATTCTTGTTTGGTATGATTGAGCTTCTGTTTCATGTTTACCGGTCATTTATACCATGAATAAAAGGTCAAATTAGATCTGTTCATCATAAATCAAAATCAATTATGATTGCTCTTAAAACATAATTCAAAATTTTTGGTAAATAGACTTTCAAAAGAAGGATAGAAATGTCTCATTTAATTAAACACACATACAGATATCATGGGGTTAGTTATGGCAGAATTAAAATTTTGTGGTGAACTATCCTATACCTATATTTAATTGTATTTCCTTCTATTTTAATTTTAGTCTCTTAACAAAAACATTTACATCAGTACAATTCTGTATTGTTTTCTAGTTAAAATAGTAACAAAAAAAAACACTTGAAATAAAGATTGATTTAATATTTTTAAACTAATTTAATTGACACTTTTATGTTGTTCCGGGTACCTCTTATCTACAGTATTATGCTACTGGTAGTAAAGTGCTTTTTCTGACCATTGTGAACCATTGGCCTTGTTCCATACACTTCCCTATAAAGAGTGCTAATGACATTTACACATGCCATTTTTAACCTCTTAACTGTCACCCTACATTTTGAGTTCATACTTGAATATTAAAAGTGATACATGCATATTAGAAATAGTTTGTCAAGATAATTTCAGGAAATTATTAAATATGTATTTAAACCTACCTGTATGACAGTGAATGTTAAGCACTAGAGAAAAAACATGTATGTATGTGTGTGTGCATATGAGTGAGAAACAGATTGACAGAAGTTTAGAAAAAATGGGTAGTAATTGCCACATCAGGCCCCAGAGGACACACAGGTTACTCTTCATTACTCTGGCAAACGCATTAGCAGCAGCAGTAAAGTGTGCAGTCTTTGTAGTCGAGGTTTCCTCTGTGCCACTCGTATATTCACAGGGGCCCTTTCTCAGGAACCAGACACCTTGCAAAATGTAAGGAGCTCCTCTGGCCGTAACGTGGCCATACTGGTACTTGAAGCCAAAGCCCAGTTTGCCTTTCTGCTCAAGTCATATAATCATCCAAAGGGATCTGCTCTCATTCTGTCTCGTTCCAGCTTTCCTGCTTCTTGTCACTTATGCAATCTGGACCACGTTCATGTTGCTGTCAGGATGATTCTATAATCATTTTGTGGTTTTATTGTCTTTTTGGAAAGACCTCTACTGAGTCTTTACCCGCATATTGAACTGCAGATTTCAAAAGGGTCTCAAATGCTTCACAACATGTTACTTTTTTGTTAAATATTTCCAGTAAGTTTTCATTAACCATTAATTCAACATTGTTGGATATTCTTGGATTCTTACTTAAGGCAAGCCATATTAAGACATTAGGAATTTATTTTTATGGGGAAAATAACTAAATATCTTTTTAAATATCAAGCGTGAGATTTAAGGAATGCAATTAGTGACCACAGAGGGCCTTTAACTGTTTAGACAGGTTTGTCATTACTAGTTAAATCAGTAATTTCTTGGTGTACTTGTTTCATTACTGCTTTTATTCCATAATTTTGTACAGTCAGACTGACTCTGACTGATTAGGAGAACACATGTATTTGTTTTAGCTTGAATGCAAAGAATTGTTTATTTAAAAGCGTAGACTAGCAGCTGAACACAAGCCCAGCTGATCAACAGTAGACTGTTATCTCCAGTCAAACATGCCAAAAAAAGCTCAGAACGTGTAATCTGGCTGGCCAGTGGAAATGTTTGGATTATTGTAAGTAAACATACGCTGAATGTTGACAAGTTTTATGAACTTATGGGATAACTTAAGTTGTCCAACCGACCAGAGTGGACGGGCAGCCATGATGAATGCCTGCAAACAAGATGTACTGTATTGCTTTATTGGTCCTAAAAACACCTACTTATGTTGACCATCTACTCATTCAGAGAATGTCACCTTTTCTTTCTTTTGAATTCTCCTTTAAAAAGCTAAATTGCAGCTGTAAAATGGGGATTGATGAGTTTGGGTAAAATTGGTGGCCTGAAAAGTGCAAAAGTAATGATAGCGTTGCAAGTCGAGTCTAGATTGATTGAAAATCTTCAAATCTGAAAGCTTAAAGTTCAAGAGATCATTTCTCAGCATCAGTTTCTTTGCCTGCCTGTTGCCAGCTTTTGCAGTCTTAAATCAAGCTGACGTCTCTCTGTAGTCCCAGATAGAATTAGTGTGTGTTTGTTTTGCTGGATAGTTCTCTAAGCTCTGGGAAAACCAATGAACACTCATGGCTGATGACAAAAGCAGCTTTTTTGCTGAAACACAAGGTTGAGCGGAGGTTAGTTGGCCACTTAGAAGAAAAATGACAAGTGGAGTCTTGCAAGTGTGTGATCTGCTTCCCAGTGACTTGGACAGGGAGACTTATGTTGTCAGCATGTCTGAGCCTTGCTGTGTAATGGGCTGGTGATGTTGGTATAGAGATGTTTGTGGCCTCCACCAGAGGGAGTGCCGTGGAGCTTTATGGATTTTACTCAAGACTGGGTTGAATTAGACAATGCTAATGTGCTTGGAAAAAGGATGTTGGTTGGCCAGGGAGGATTCCTCTGATTCTGACTGTTCACATCACATCTTAATTCCTGGATTTAAAGGTTATCAAGGGTCATTGGCTTTCCCATCACACTCAATACTTGCACCATCAGGCTCTGAGATAAGATGCTGGATTTATATAAATGAGTTGATTTTTAGGTTTCTCTTGATTACCGTTGCATAACAGGAACTCGGTATGCACAAATAATGAGGCTGCATTTATTGTGTCACTTTGTCAAGGGCAGATTCCTTCCTGGCAATATGACACCCTCCATATGGAAGCCATTGACTGTCTCTCGTCTGATGATGTCATCGCAGGAGGCCATGTTTTTAATAACATACAGAGAGAAACTACATTCCAAACTGAATAAATCTACCTCTGAAGGGCACTTCTGAGTGAGTGCAGTCATGGCCGCCATATTGGAGGGTTATTCCAGTATAAAGTATTTAAAACAGGACACATCAATATGTTAAGAGTTAAAGGGTATGACTGATGGACTCTTTTTGCTAATGTTATTTATTTATTATGTGTATATTTAATTAGTTTTTTTGAACACTCGTCATCAATTAAAAATTCTTAATCTGAAGGGTCATCCTTTGGGCATGTCAGAAAAGAACACATGCGCTTCCCAGAAAAGGGGCTATGGTATTATTTGAATGATTAGGAAAACTACACAAATGTATTGCATGTTCACCCCTTGTGTTTTCCCTGCTAGGTGAGTTACGTCGAGGGCACAGCTTTGGTCATGGGTTTTGAGGACCCCATGGTACGTACAGATGACACCCCAGTCAAGCGCTGTCTACAGACCAAATGGCCTTACATTGAGCTCCTGTGGACCACAGAAAGGTCACCATCCCTCAATTAACCTTGGTCTCTCTCACCTTTCACCTATACCAACCTCTGGCTGCACAGCCCGAAGACTTCAGGAACGCTCAGAGGACTCCTCACTCTCTCTGCACTACATTTTAGGAGGCCAAAACAGGCCTGACGTTCAACCGATGGACGATGCTCTTCGCCTGGCACTCACACAAAGCCTCTTGTTTGCTTATTTTTTGCTTGATTATTGGGCTAATTCTGTGTTTAAAGCCCTGGGGTTGAACAAACACACTTTGTTGCTGTTTGGGAATTACGTTTTCTCTTTTGCCATCTGTTGCGTGTACCAAATGTATTTGCTTTTGCAGGTGTTCATATTATTTTTGTTAACTTTCTACATTAATTTGTTTACTGGTTTGAAATGAAAAATCTTTAAACTAGCGCATCGACTGTGATGATCTTATGAGTAATTTATGGAATTGCTAATATATATCATTTTTTTATTTGAGGTTTTGTTGTTAGCAGTTGTGAATATTTAAGGGATTGTTTGATTGACCAAAGCGTCTGGTTGGACATGAAGTATTGATGTTTGTCAGGGGTCAGCTGAGGAGTTGCCATGTTCTGCAGCACCCAGCTATCAGAGGAATTGTGTTTAGACCGGTTTACAAAAGAATGCACTACAACCCCATGCTGGGCACCAAACAACAGTGGGAGAATAGGGCAATTTTAGTATTTAAACTTTGGAATAAAAACCCTCCAGGAGGGACTCTGGAATGATACTTTGATTATCTGCATGAGAGAGAAGCAGAATAACACAGACAAACTCTCACCATTTATTTATTCTGATCCTGATGATTCACTAAATTAAACACTTTTGTTCTTCACGTCTGGACTGTGGTGTGTTTGTCCCTTTTTAAGGTGAAATGGAATGGTGAAATCTCTGAAAATACCAGATGTCTTTTAAGGATTTCTTATACTGTCAAAAGGAGAAATGGTAGCAGATCCTGGTGGAGGATGGACAGTATTTGGGAACTTGGGAAGCAGCACCTGTGGAGGAGAGGGCAGTGATGTTATGGTACAAAAGGAAGTCTTTTACTCAAACTCACTACTATCCTTTAATCTGAATTAGCCCATATTATGAGTAAGGTGTTAACATGAGTTGCTTAACAATATTCCTTTCATGTTCTCGTTTTACAAGTTATAGTACATACTCAGAGGTATCCAAACCTGGTCCTGGAAGGCCGGTGTCCTGCTGAGGTTAGCTCCAACTTGCTTCACCACACCTGCCAGGAAGTTTCTAGTATATCTAGTTAGAGCTTGATTAGCTGGTTCAGGTGTGCAAGCTCCAGGACCGAGCTTGGACACCCCTGCAGTAGATTAATCGAATGTACAAGTCATTACATCCCTATCCAACATCATCTGACATTTCCTTAAGAATACAAATTAAGATTCGAGAGCTCTGTCATCCTCAATCAGAAATGGTCACGAGACATTCAAAGTTGAGAAAAGGAACCAAAAATATTGTCAAAACCTTCCATGCGATTTTAATGGTTCAAATTCTACAGTTTTATTTTGGCGTACAAAAGTGTTCTTGGAGCTTTGAATAATTACTGTTGAACCACTGAAGGCACATGGAAGGTTTTAACAATGTTTTTGGTTCTTTTTCTTAACTTTGAACATATGTGGAGAATGAGGTAGCTCTTGATTTACTCTAAAATATCTTAATTTGTGTTCTGAAGATGAACAAAGGTCTCGGGATTGGAATAAAATAAGGGTAAATAATCATAGACTTTTCATTTTTGGGTGTACTAACTCTATAATTACTTGTCTTGTTATATGTGCAAACAGATGACGTCTTTTTGATGTCATCAAACTGTTGACCTCCTCTCTGTGTATGTATACTGATGCAAAATGCATTGGATGAAAAACCCTACATGGTGGTAATATTTTGACTTAAGGTGTATACAGGTCAATACTCAAACTTTCAAATGTGACTAAAATATAATACTTCACATCTTAAAGAAATAGTTCACTCAAAAACAAGAAGTCTGTTATTATTTACTCTCCCCACACTTGTTTCAAATCGGTTTGAGTTGAACACGAAGATATTTTGAAGAATGTTGGAAACCGGTAACCTATGGTAGTCAATAGCTTTCAGTTTTCTACAGTCTTAGAAAGAAAGTCCTAAAGGTTTGGAATCAATTATGGGTGAATACATGATTAGAGATATGTCATTTTTGGGTGAGCTGTCCCTTTAACTCGATTGTGTTAACTCTGAGTTTAACAGGAATCAGAATATTCAGAAGCCCCACTTCTAAGATTATTAAAGCCAATTACTAAAGAAAAAAAATTATATTGTATTTTCACATACTTCCACTTAACAGGTAGATGTAATGACAAATAGTCATGACCGGTAGTTGTTTTGACTGGTTACTGAAAAGTTGGCTTTAAGACTTTGCCATCAAATAAGTTTAATGTCACAGGATGCGATCGTTGTGCCCGACATGATCCTTAGGGTCACAGATCAAGCTGCTCTGGTTTCCTTTTTAAAGGTCACACCAACAGATAATTAAAAACGTTCCCACAAAGGGTGCATTGTGACATATGGAACAGATCTTTCATGGGCCAAGTGACTTGCCCAAATTCCACATTATTACACCAAGAAATAAAAGCGACATTTAGTGGAACCAAATTTTTCATTAAGCTCTTAGCGAAACTACTTGGCGCCACATCAAACAAGCAATGCTCAATGGCAGAGAGAATAAATTCAAAACAAGATGCAGGATACAGGACGCAAGGCTTTTATTTTCCAGAATGTGCCTATTGAGCTCTTTCACGACTGTTTAAGAGTATCAGTGGAACTGAATCCACTTCAAACTATCAGGCATTTGTGTTGTCGTTATTGTAAACAGTGTCAGCTAAAACCATGTAAATGCTGAGGACAATATAGTCATCGTTCCCTAAACATTGTGAAGTGCTCACTGCAAGAGATTCTGTTATGGCTCGCCGTGATCATATATCAATCCAGCCAATCTAGATAAGTGTATATATTATGATGACTTATTATTGCTAGTGTTTGACAGGTGCTTCTATTCTCAGTCAGATGACGCTAAAATAAAAAAAGCCTGTCTGGAAGCTGAAAACATGGAGGATTTGATATCACAGCCCGAGATTATCAGTTCTTGGCAAAACAAAAGTTCAAGAAATCTTTATAAAATGTGGAGGAGAGAGTATTTTGGGATGGTTTATTTCAAACATCACTAAAATAGAAAGTGACATAATGAGTAACGTGAATAGAAAGACAAATGGAAACTCTTAAATCCCTTTTTTAGGTACGCTTTTTTGTTTGTTAGTTTTGCCGATGATGGTCTTTTTGAACCTTTCAGCAGCTGAGCAACCATATATGGTAACTGACATTGGCTACAATAGAATTAAACATGTTTTTTAAGTCATAAAAAATATCTTGTAATAAGCCCAGTAACACTCCAGGTTTTTTTCCAGTGAGTATTTCAATGAGTGCCCTAAGAATGGTTCAAATTATCTTAAAAAATCTTAAAAAATATACATTCTACATCGTTGCAGGACGAGGATGCTGTGTCAAACTATTTAGATCCCTAAAAAAGTTGTCTCTAAATGAAAAGAATTATCACTAATACTGAGACTGAAGTAATTGTGCTGCACATAAAGAGCTCTGTCTGCACACTAGTCGCTTTTGGAGGATGGAGCAAAAGAAGCTGTTACTCAAGAGCCATATAAAGCACATCTGGAGTTTGCCAATAATTTGTAATCGTAACCCAGAATGGAAGGAGTTTGGAGTGAAACGAGACCAAGATAAAGCTTTTAATCAAAATTCAAAGCAATATGTGGTGAAAATCAAAGATGTCGACCCTTTGGTCTGCAAGCAAGCTTAAGTTTAAAAAGTTTATTGTGAAAGCAAGGAAATTATGTCAAAATAAATGAATTTTCTAAAGGAAACTTAAGTTATATGGACATCATTTGTGGTTGTTTTATTGTGTTTTATTGAACTTTTTCTAGACTGCATTTTAATGTTTAAATTACCAGAATACAATACAAAACATGCTAAAACGTGCTTTTTTTGTCACAAAGTTAAATCAAACTTTTAATTTGTAACTTGTTTTTGTGTTCATGTTGTCATATCCAACTCTTTCCTACAGCCTATGATGTTTTAAATTGAATTTTAGGGTGTAAATTTCATTAAAATGTAAAAAATAATTATATCAAAGTTTATCTATTTTATATTAACCCTTTATTGGGCAAAGAATCATATATGGTAACTTTATTGACATTGATTGCAACTTAATTTTCTTAAGTCATAAAAGTTCAAAGGTCTTGTAATAACCCTCAGAAACACTCCAGGGTTTTCCATTCAGTATTTCAAAGAGTGTCCTTTAAAGGAAATTAAAAGGGAGCTAGTAAGATAACACACTTGCTTGAGAATATAGTAAACAATACCAGCATTCACTGAAAAAAGCAGAACATGCAGCCTTCATATTTAAAGAGTGGCATTGCAGAATAATTCCCATACTAACATTAGTCCATACTGAAATTTCATTACATGTACAATGCTAATTTTGATCTATTTTTCCAAAAATTGCCAAATTTTGCCCAGATCTGTAGTAAGCAGACTTCTATAAATGTGCACGCAAGCCTGCTTGATTAGAGACAGAAATTGAAGAAATTGAAAATCAATACTCTTCTCTTGAACTATACATACGGTTGACTGAAAAGTAAAATTCACACTTTAGGACAGTGACGTACAAACAGCCGCACCTTAAGCAGTCAACCTGAGCAATGGTTAAATGGCAACATTGTGACAGAGTTGTAACAACCTACATACAATGTAGCACTTCCACCTTTTGACTGTGTTGGTACAATATTGTTTGGAGGTTGTCTACATTGAGGGAACTTTCTGTGTTTGTTGGATGACCAGACGTCCGTTTTCTGGATGTTTTTGGTGTCTTGTCCCCAATGTGGATCTATTGCTGGAAATATGCCCATTAGGACATTACAGCAAGTTCAAAACACCCAGTAAAAACACTACAAAAGCCCATTAGCTTAATTAGCACATTGTTGCTTTTTTTACTGTCTGTGATTGCATTCAAAGTGATCATTTTACCTGATCACGCTCCGCCGTGAAGTAACCTAGATCATCAGTTATCAAAAGATACAACTTTTACTGATGTCAAGGTAGTTCTATTTTTAATTTTTATGTTCAAATAATTTGAATGTACATTATACCAGAGACTTAACCGTGTGGGATGCACAATTTTAGAATTTCACAAAACGTCCTCAAAATACAATGACTCCAACCCAAATTTTAATTATGCCAGAAGTGAAAACAATATACAACACTTGCAATTATTATCCTATATAGAATACTGAAGATCTTTTTTTTTTGTTTGTTTTATTTAATTTTTTATTATTTTTTGCAATAACTGAAGCATGTATGGTACAGTATATTCACAGAAATGTTTAAATATAAAAATGTATTATATATATTGGTGACACTTTACTTGAAGGGGTGTTTTAATTTGCCATAATTCAGTTTGTACCACTGTAGCTGGTTCAAGTCCCGCCTTGGTCAGTTGGCGTTTCTGTGTAGAGTTTGCATGTTCTCCGCGTGTTTGTGTGGGTTTCCTCCGGGTGCTCCGGTTTCCCCCACAACTCCAAAGACATGCGGTATAGGTGAATTGGGTAAGCTAAA
>CAIGQW010053747.1:10513025-10540537 GCA_903798125.1 Danio choprae
TGTGTGTGTGTGTGTGTGTGTGTGTGTGTGTGTGTGTGTGTGTGTGTTTGACTAATGCCGTCATGACTGAGAAGAGTAAATTCATTAGATACACCAGACAGGGTCATGTACCAAAGGACTTTACAATTCTCACATGCACACAACTTCATAGTAGCATGTCAATGCACTTTAGAGGCACATTTCACTTCAAGTTATACATTACGGGGCTGTTGAATGCTTGATTAGGATTGGCTGATGAACATCCTTAGGTGTGTAATTATTTTCAGATAAAGTCACAGCTAAAGTAGTTCGAGGCAGGCCATGACTGCATTAGTTTCATATCACTACACTGAACAGGCTCAGTTAATTCACAGCCTACAACATGCAAAAATCAAAACAAAATAAAAAGCTTAAGATGAGGTGTGTAAGAAACTAGTCCCACACACAGGAGTAGTTTAAGAACAAAGAACTGACAAATGTTTTGAAGTACAACATCTGAATAAACTAGGGCTGCACAATATATTGTTTCAGCATCGATATCGCAATGTGTGCATCTACAATAGTCACATCATCATTAATGTCAAGTTGGGATTATAGTAACCAGATACCACAGTTCAGTCAACACAAAGTTTACCCATAATAAATTGAAAGATTTTCATTTGGATGGGGTTTTAATACCTGTGACTATGACTAAGAGCAAATTCAAGCACATTTAAACCAAGAAATTATATTGTTAGTAGTTTTAACAAAGATTAATTGTATTTTAATTATGTATACAAAGAAGACAATGCTTTGTTTATTATATTTTATGCACATGTACTCCCCTACAAAATAATCTCAACCAATAAAGGATTTGTTTTCCAAATTGAGTTAAAGTCATCTGAAATTTCATTTAAATTGCAATATATAGCAGAAAGGCCGAACATTGCAATGTCAGTTTTTTCCCCAATATCGTGCTGCCCTAATCAGTACAACAACTGATAGCCATAGTATAAGCAGAATAATTGACTCCAAGCTGTTGAATTATTACAGTATAATGCACGCTCAGGTGTGCATTGTTTACTCATGATTCAACAACCCAGCATCAATTATTCCTTACATAAATATGTATATATAATGTGTATAATTTGTATATAATACAATGTATGTATATAATTTGTACATAATGTATGTATATAATTTGTATATAGTACATATAATAAATTTGCACATAACAGCTGCACATATAACGTTGTATATAGCAATATACCTGTACATACACTTGTCAATTTGCATATTTTCATTCACTACTTACTTCTATTTTTAAAATATATTTATTATCTGTTTTTTGTCCTGTCTCTGTAATTCTGTTGCACTGTAGAAGCTTCTGTCATGGAAGCAAATTCCTCGTATGTGTGAACATACCTGGCAATAAAGCTCTTTCTGATTCTGATCTGATAATATGTTAGTGAATTTATTATTGAATGCAATTTTTGTTTACAGTGATCACAGTTTTTATTATTATAGGAACTTTCATGCAGAAGAGTGTGGGGGTCGTCTACCACAATTGTATATCAATGAGTAAAATGAAAAGAGAGAACGACGAGCATGCGTGTTTGGACCCAAAAATGAAACAGATGTTTAAAAGCACCAAATGATGCCCTGCTGGGATTTTATATTGCGAGTCTGACCTTGCATTTTAGCACAGTGTGTGTCATCAAAACATGTGTTCATTTAAACATCGTGTCCTGCTTTGTTCTGGCATTTTTCTTACTTTTCTGTGTTTAGAATTTCATTATCATTATGTTTATGAATTGGAAATAGTACGGCATGAATATGTTAGTGTCAAGAATATTGTGTGTTTGTGTGTGTTTACTGTACGTTTGTTCATACAGTCTGCTTATCTCCACCAAAAACAACAGCTTCCTACACTGCAGCATGATCATGTTGCACTTAGCAGCTTACGAAACAATGTCAACACATGCAAACCACAGTTAAACTTTTACATAATAACAAGAAATGCATGTTTTGGCACGCTGACCTCAACAAATGTACAAATTTGTTTGGGATACAAATGTAAGTGATGCTTTCCTGTAGCAAAAATGCTGCAAATCTAACCAAAGTGGTGCTAAAGGTGATTGCAACAGTATGATGTTTCTAGGATTCTTTATCTGTATCTGTTGGTGTGGTGTGAATTGGGCTTCACAAGATAGTAAATATAAATGGAATTTGGCTGACCACCATATTGGTACGGCTGACTACCTCAGCAAACGTATTATTTTGACTGTTTAGTAAGATGTTTATGCTGATTGCTATCACATGCTGTGTGGGTGATGCAGTGTTCTGGATGGTTGCTAGTGCTATGCTGTGCAGTTGCTTGGGTATTTGGCTGGTCGGTAAGGTGCACTGTTTAGCTGTCCCTGAAAAAGTGTTCAGGTCCTTGTTTTCAAGTTCTGTTAGTCTACAAAATATACTGCCAGGTAAATGCTGTAAATCAAATTCTTTAAACTTTTAATGGAGAACAAGCTATATCCAGAAAGACTTAAAAGGATAGATCATCCAAAACTGAACATTCTGTCATCATGTACTCAACCCTCTCTTGTTGCAAATCTGTTTGCGTTTCTTTCTTCTGTTGAATACAAAAGAGTATATTTTGAAGAAAGCTAGAAACTGGTTAAAGCCTGGAAACTGGTTAAAAGTCATGGAACCACTTGTGGGAGAATAAATAGAGTGGATTAAGATTTTTGGATGAACTAGCTCTTTAAGGAGTGGGCACATTGGTGACATTTTGCCAAATGTTTACGAGTGGAAAATGTCAATTTTTCAAAGTGTAGTGCTATATGAAGCAAAAGTTACACAAAAGTCACTTTCAAACTAAGCAGCTTTTTGTTGGTCAATTCAGTGAATTCACATGACCACCTTGACTTAATTCTCAATCGCGTGCATTTCTATTGAAATTACATTTGCAAACAAGAAAAACAAGGATAAAAGGAGGAGTGATGGCAGAGAAAGCTTATTTTGTCGGAAAATTCAAAGTTTTAATTCTTTCAACAATCTTCTGTGTTACATTGAAAAACGTATTCGCAATATTAAAGGTGATGCTTGCATTTGTATGCTCAAATCTGTCTTTAAGGAACTGTTAAAGTAACTGTTTACAAAATATTTAGGGATGCACGATTGTCATATCGGTATCGGCAAGCAACTGCTTACTTTTAATACTGCCGTCCAATAAAAAAATATATATTAAAGTTTGTAAATTATGGATTTTTCCACCAGTTCAATTACACTGTTCATTGGGCATTTGACTGGTGCCTCTCAAAGGATGTGACACGTGGCAGATGTCAAAACAGTCTAGGAGATTTTTACAATAAAACAAACGACCATTTTGCGAAGATTACAATCTAGATGTTTCCTTGTTTTCTTTTTATGCAATTAGAATAAAATCACTTGTTCACTATGTTTGTTTATCATTTACATTTTTGTATTTTAAATCAGGCTCTGCAAAATTCATATCAAGATTTATATTTATCGGCCTGTTCATATATTGGTTATCAGCTTTCGTATATTAAGAGCTGTCCCTATCAGCCAAAATTTCCATATCAGCGAATAAATCATCCCTAAAAAAAAATCAATATATTTACCACACAGGTTAAACAGCAACATTTACCATGAAAGAAAAAGCTCTATACTAATGGTTGGAGAGAAAGCAGAGAAGGATTAGAGGTGATGTGTTTTTATGAGGCGTAGACTGTACCTTATGGAGCTCTAAACAGGTCCAGCTGTAGCGAGATCTTCTCTGGATCACACAGAACCCCCGTAGACCCAGATCCACAGAATCATGTACATGTGTGCACACACTTTGAGTGTAAAACAACCCCCTGTAGATGTTCCTTCACATAAACAAACACACTCCTCTGAAAGCAGGCTAATTTGCTGTTGTTACAGAGTGGCTATATTGGCACTGTGTTACGTTCCTTGGGTGCCTGATGTTTTCTGTTTATTATAAAATGATGTCCAACTCTCTGTTTTTCTGCAACTTTCCTTTTTCCTCTCTTTTTCCCAGATAACCGTATGATTAAAGTGAACGGGACACGAGAGCCTCTAGAATTTAAATCCCATCAGTGGTTTGGAGCAACAGTCAGGACCCACAAAGGCAAAGTGGTGGTAAGTGATGCTCAGAAATGTAATCCAGTTAAAGCCCATTTGCAGTCATATTCTTGCTGGACGCTAGCTTCCGTGCGTTCATGGATGTGGTTGGAAAATGTACTCTTTCTTACTGAGTAGCTGCCATTCAATGGCTTTATATCTATTTAATAGTATTACATTAGTGTTTCATTCACCAATGTATGGGAGCCAGAATCTGAGGCTCATTCATGAAAGCATTGGAGTGTTGGATTGTTTTGTGAAAATGTTTTGATAGGAAATATGGCTCTGTTCTGTTACTGAGGGGCTTTTGGAAAATGTTGATTTGAGGTTGACCATGTGAGAAGGAGAACTGCTGATGTATGAAAGAAAGAAGCCAGAGTTATTACATGAGAGGAGGCCTGGTGCCCAAATGTGTCTGCCGTAGTTCACACAATCCAATACCGAAAACATTTGTTTTTTGTTTTGTTTTTAAAGCTTTTATACAGAAAATTGTATAAGATGAAAGATTTCCCTTATCCCCATCTCCTGCTCAGACCTTAAAGTCTCAGTTCACCCAAAAAATCTAAATTACCTCATCATTAATTCTTAGATATGTGGTTTTAAATCTTTGAATTTCTTTCATCTGTTAAACACAAAATATGATATTTCGAAGACAAATTGACTGTATTCGACTTCTAAGAAATTGCCTAGGAAATTCGTCTTTTCTGTTAGCAGAAAGAAAGAAACTCAAATATGTTTTGAACAAGTGAAGGGTGAGAGAATAATGACAAAGTTGTCATTTTTTATGTGAGCTATTTGTTTAACGATTCTCTTTATGTGTTGTCTACAGCTGTTAGTTCTGTTGTCACTTTGGTTCAGTTTTCATTCATTCATTCATTTTCTTTTCGGCTTAGTCCCTTTATTAATCTGGGGTCACCACAGCGGAATGAACCGCCAACTTATCCAGCATATGTTTTACGCAGCGGATGCCCTTCCAACTGCAACCCATCTCTGGGAAACATCCACACACACCCATTCACACTCATGCACTACGGACAATTTTAGCTTACCCAATTCACCTATACCGCATGTCTTTGGACTTGTGGGGGAAACCGGAGCACCCGGAGGAAACCCACACCAACACAGGGAGAACATGCAAACTCCACACAGAAAGGCCAACTGACCCAGCCGAGGCTCGAACCAGCGATCAGCGACCTTCTTGCTGTGAGGCGAACGTGCTACCCACTGCGCCACTGTGAGGCTGGTTCAGTTTTAAACATAGTAAAAATTAATTTAGTGTTTCTCACATTTCAAGTCATCTTAGTCTACTAAAATCTAACAGGTTTGGATTGGAAGGTTTAAAGGAATGTTTAATAAATCCATTACAGACTCAATACCCCTGAAGAAAATATTTACTAACCTACTATGCAATACACATACGGCTGTGAGATCCAACATGTTTTTTTTTTTATTGTAAAATGATAACCACCTCTCATATAGAAACACAAACGTCTTTTATTCATATATAAACAGTGGTTATACAAACAACCTTTACAGCATGCAACATTCTACATTGTGTAAATTAAAGAGAGAGATTTTTATTAGTTACTGAAGTGATTCAGTCGAGAGCAGTGAGTGAATTTTCCTTTGTTGTATGACAAACATTAATGACACAGCCAACAGCAGGTTTATTATGATGATTTCACTTAATTGCTGAATATATGGCTACAGTATACCAATACACAGCTGTTTACTTGAAAGCATTCATTTTGACAGTTTTGTATGCAATTGTCCATTAAAGCACAATAAGACACAGCTAGTGTTTTTCAACCAATTATAAACTTTCGGTGAAAGGTTAATGTGACTATTTTCAATTTCGTATGGTTTCTTTTACAGCATCGATATTGTAATGTAATTAAAATACAATCAGTTAAATAGAGTTAAGCATTCATTTAGTTGTTCAAGCATAAAACAAGATAAAAGACTAGCGTCGTCAGTAGCAGCAGGAAAATACTGGGGTAAAAAAATTATTTTTATACTTTAAAGACGGCAGAAAATGGAATTTAATGCAGTGCTTCTTTTCCGGTCTGAGACCCACTTTATATTGTATATCAATCAGGCAGTGAAGATCACTGATTTTTAGAGTAATCAGATCTTAAACATGGCGATTTTAAAATGAAAAGACTCACTGTAAGCACTTGGGCTGGCTGACTAATAATGAAAAGTCTGTGTGCATAAAACGTATTGAGTCTCATCTTTTTTTAGCATGCAAAATTTAAATTGATGTTTTATTATCTCATATTAGTCTATGAAAAAGTGTTGTTCACAAAAACCATTGCAAAAATTATTCTTCAATGAAATGAAGACATGGGTGTTTACATAGGTGTTTATGTGTTTCTGTAGGCCTGTGCTCCCCTCTATCAATGGAGGACAGTGAAGGTCAGCAGTGAGATGGATCCTGTGGGAACCTGCTATGTGGCTGTGCAGAACTTTAGTGCTTATGCTGAGTATTCACCCTGTAGAACCAGTGAGTGTTTATCTATCCTTTCTCTCTCTCTCTCTCACACACACGCACGCACGCACGCACGCACACACTCACTCACATGCACACATAATACTTTTATTCAACCAGCAAGTTGTTTGACTGCAGATGTCACAGGCTTCTCCCAAAAGATAACAAGATGATGTGCAAGAGGCATCATTGTGGAATTTTTTTTTTAATTTAAAATATTTATATATTCATTTTATTTAAAACTTTGTCAAAATTTGCCAGGGGAATGAATATATCCGGACTCGACTGTATTTCGGACTTGACTGTATGACATTAGTCCAACAGTTCTGTTATTACAGTGGTCCACTTGTTGGATCTGGGTAAGGCCTAATTTGTACTGTACTACTCCAATGTAGCGTGCCAGTTTGGGATTGGTATCATGTTTTTAATGTAAGAAGTGTCTTATGCTCACCAAAGCTACATTTATTGCATCAAAAATACAGTAACAATTTGCTTACCCCAAACTATTCAAAATGAGGCTTGCTTTTCACACATAAACTCACATGCATCCGCTGCTTCTCGGACTGCCCAGTTGTACCAGTTACCATGGCTCTCATATGCCCTACTGTAAAGATCAAAGGGGAAACACACAATTTCCTGTAATTTCCTGCTTATTTCCTATATTTTAAAGTCTCATTCACAGTCTGGGAGAGTTGATTAATTTACTCTGGTTTTATGTCGTCACATCAGATTCTGTGAAATCTATGTATTACGCAGACATACACAGCGAGACCGTCTGTATTAACAGTTAGTGTAGTGTGAAGTGGTATATTAATAATAACTATGCCTAATGTGTTCAGAGGGAAAATTTCATGTGACATATGAGGCCATAATGGCTGAATTATTTTCCTCAAACTGTTTCATGTGCCAGCCGTCTTCCTGGCGGGTCAGAGTCCTTGCCAAGATGCATGGCAGTGAAACTCAGTGATGATTTTATCCAGCTTGTGTTTATGAGTACCTACAGCATACACACACTTTTGAAACGATAGTTCTGTAGAGCAAATGGGATACTAAGCAAAAAAATACTGGCATAGGAATAAAATAAGAGAAACAGGGATGGAATGAGAAACAGAGGGAAAGTGTTTTTATTGCATTCAAGTGAACATGCTGGGTTGCAGACTTTGGGGCTTGGAAGTGATGTTACGGCTCATTAGTTCACCCCACCTACTGTACGACACATTATATCAACAGACACAGGACATAACTTGCTGTACATTATATTACAGCGTGTTCCTTGTTGGTCCTGAAACAACATTCCTGTGTCCCAATCTTTTTTGTTAGATTTTGACTTAGACATGGGGCTTAATTATTCTTCTTATTATATTGTCAAAATATTTTACTGTTTTGATAAATTCAGTGTATCATCATTCACAATATATTTAGTGATTAAGTTGCCAAAGAGGAATTTATACATTGTATCTACATTGATCTTATTTAACTTGTGAGCTTTTTGATGAATTGCATCATATCATATATTTTACATCTGTCTTCAAGGTGCTGAAACATATTTACTTATTCATATCTTGATGACTTGTATTACTGAGGTTTCTGTGATCTCTGTAGATAACCCAGACCCAGAGGGCCAGGGCTTCTGCCAGGCGGGCTTCAGTGTTGATTTTACTAAGGTAACAAATCTCACTCCTCAACCCTGTCTGTGTATTTCATCTTTATGATTACAAACTTTCTGAAATGTTATCCTTATTTTAGTTCAAAATTAAAGAAACTTTTTCTTCCAGTTTTTTTAATAAATAAAATGACATATGGACCCCACTTTTTATCCCTTTGACCCTTGATCCATTTGTAATCTCTCCGGTGTGCCTTTTGAGGCAAGGCAGTGAAGTTTTCTTGCACAGGTCCTACTAGCTGGCTTACGTTACATTCACCCCCTAAACCTCACTCCCATCTAGGTCACTGCACTAACATAAACCCTTTTGATTTATTCACCCTGCACTGAATGAGAACCAGCATAAGTAAGTTAAAGACTGAAACCTCTAGTGTCAGTCACTACTGTGCTTTTTGAGACCTGGGGAGTAAGATTTGCTTGTGCAAATCCTACTAGCTAGCCTCAGCTGCACTTTAAATGGGTCACACACCAAACATCTTTACAAAGTTTTCTATACCTTGCTAAGCAATGCAAACAGATGCCTAATGGTGGGCCAGTGTGCATACCCTAATAGAAAACAGTGTTTACAATTCTAAAAGAGGTGCAACATGCACGTTCAGTGTGTGATTCGCTTTAACCTCACCTTCATCTAAGTCCCAGGCCTAATGCAGCCCCTCCGGTTCTACTCTCCCCACTCCAAGCAAGAATTGGCTTTTCCGAAATTAGAGGCAGAAAGAGAAACCAAGGGCTCTAATGAACACACTATCATTTGCTAGTTGCTTTTGTGGTTTTTGAGGCAAGGCAAGTACGGTTTACTAATTCCACTTACTGACACAGATCCCACTGACTTTCATTACACTCACCACCTCAAAAACTCACAGCACAAACAAAATCCCTACTGTTCTATTTAGCCTACTCCAAATGGGAACCAGTGTAGTATTAGTGCCAGTATTAGAGGCAAATTCACTGGCATGGGCTTTAAAGACTACAGCCTTAAGCATCAGGTGCTGTTGCATTTTTTGAGGCAGGGGGAGTTTACATTTACATTTAGCTGTTTTCCAAAGTGACTTACAAGTGAGTATTTACACTTGTCTTTACATAGCCTACAAGCTTCTATTACATTCATCCCTTAAACATCACTCCTATCCGGGTCATGGCACCAATGTAACGCCTATGGTAACTGGCTTTTTTTTTGTCATGACAGATGGCCACAATAACAAAGATAGCAGCTGTGAATGTCAGCAGCTGGTGCACCTCTGGATGCAAATGGATTAAGGTTTATTTGCTCACGTCCAGCTAAACTGATTGTATTCATTGTCCTCAAGGTGGAACCCAAATCTAAACCTACCCCTCACAGTGATGTCACTTGCTAAGGAAGAGCATGTGCCTGAGAGTGCAAGTCTGTAACCAGACACTATTGTCAAATGTGAGTCACTAGTATAATTGTTGAGGTCACTCCAGGCTCTAGTACAGGGGTGCCCAATCTTGTTCCTTGAGAGCTACCTTCCTGCAGAGTTCAGCTGCAACCTTGATCAAACGCACCTGTCTTTAATTACCAAGTGCTCCTTCAGATCCTACGTATATGGTTTAGTTGTGTTTGATCAGGGTTGGAACTGAACCCTGCAAGAAGGTAGATCTCCAGGAACAGGATTGGGCACCCCTGCTGTAGTATAACCCCTCTGATTCCACTTAGAGTGGGAACCAGCACAAAGCATGGGTACAATATTAAGGGCACTAAATACGACAGCTTATAGCGTCAGTTGCTAGTGTGTGCCTCATAAAGCAAAAGGAAAGATGCTGTCTTTCACAGATCCAACTAAGTGGTATCTGTTATACTTAGCCTGCTAAAACCTCACTTCCATCCAGATCATGGCACCAATGTAACCCCTCCGGTTCAACTCATTCCACTCAAAACAGGAACCGGCATTAGAGGTGGGTGCACTAACAAGGAGACTAAAGTCTGCAACCTCAGGAAGGAGTTGCTAATGGCTCTCTTGAGGCCTGGGGAGTGAGGATGTCTTATACAGCTCTTACCAGCTGGCCTCTGTTATACTAGTTCATACCTCATTTCTTTTCTCTCTATTACTGGCGCTTATAAAATAATCAAAACCCATCTTTTTTGCCAGTCTCTTGTAAGTCTTTTCAATAATCCTGCTCAAAATCCAAAAGCAAACCCACAGAATACACAAACACATTTTTGAGGCCATTCCTACCTTCTCTTCTATTTCCTCACAGTTTTTTTCTCCATTTCTCAGGAAGGGACTCTGGTCGTGGGAGGACCAGGGAGTTTCTACTGGCAAGGTAACACACTTCTTCTCATTATTTTGTCTTTTCCATCATTCCATCCTTTTACAGAGTGAGATTGGCAGACACAGGTCTCATATAACCTCAAAGGAGCCGAAGAATCTCAGTTCCGTCCAACAAACTGACCAGGCTGACCCTTCCCCTACCTTCAGAGTAAAATAACAGGCACTCAGACTGATGACACGTCACCTCCCAGAGCCCCGTTACTAAAATAATCAGGGATTATCTCAGTGTGTTAGCGCTACCATCGCAAGTCTGTCCAGCCAATCAGAGCTCTGCATTTGGTCTTCAGTGAAGTGTTCTGTCAGAATTCACTCATCACAGATGGGTCAGTGATTGTGTTAATATAGCGGTTGTGATAATAGAAGACAGAGAGAGAGGTCAATGAGCTGCCCTTTCTGGTCAGTGGTTTTAGTGTAGGTTTTAGAGACCTTTAAAAAATATCTTTATAAACTGAGAGGAAGTTAAAGAACGCCTGCCCTTTCACACTTTTAATAGTCTACATAAAGCGATGAAGCACATTTAAAAATACTGTAGATATCTGTTTAGCATATGTTTAAGTTAAAGATAATAACAAATCTGCAACTTTTTGTCTGTTTTGTGACATCAGCATTGATGCATTGATAAAGTAATGCATATTAATTAAATCTTAAAGTCTGGAAATTCTATTGTGTAGATCATTGTAAAAGTCCATTCTAATACTAATACTGCCTATTGGAAGTGAAATATCTATAAAATTACCTTTATTCACCCCCACACAATTATTTTTAACATTTAATTTTAAATCATAGAATGATGAAAGACTGAAGTAATAGAAAATGACCATATTGATAACAGAAAAAGCCAAGACTAGAAACTGCCTTTTATAAGTGTAACATATCAATAATATAATTTTTTAGTGTTTTACCAATTCTTTTTGCAATTAGTTTTTATCTTGTACAGTGTTGTTTTATAGTTAACTAAAACTAAATGTATACAATTAATATACGTTTTGTTGGATTAAATAAAAAGTATGAATATTAACTACACATTAATTCATTCAATTTCCTTGGCTTAATCCCTTTATTCATCAGGGCTTGCCACAGCGGAATGAACCAATTTATCCAGCATATGTTTTACACAGCGGATGCCCTTCCAGCTGCAACCCATCACTGGGAAACATCCATACACACTCATTCACACATATACACTATGGCCAATTTAGTTTATTCAATTCACCTATAGCGCATGTCTTTGGACTGTGGAGGAAACCGATATGAACACGGGAAGAACATGCAAACTCCACACATAAATGCCAACTGGCCCAGCCGGGACTCGAACCAGCAACCTTCTTGCTGTGAGGCGACAGTGCTAACCACTGCGCCACTGTGTCACCATTAACTAAACGAAATGCAATAAAATGTATTAAATATATTTAAAAAGAAAATATACAAGAGCACATAAAAAGCTAATGCAGACTATTAGTTAAAGTTATAATTGTGACTCAGTGATACTAAAATTACTGCTTGTAGAGAAAATGATGTAGAGAAGATGCTGTTCACCTTTAAAAACAAATCTAAGAAAAATGTGGAATCTATGTTTTAGTTCTGACTAAATGAGGCACAGCTAAATATTTTGTGGCCGGATGTATATGTGATTGTTTATGCGCCTGAATTTGAATCACAATGCCAAATGTTGATTGTTGTGTAATTGCAGTCATATGTTAAGCCATAAAAACAGATGAGTTCAATCTTCAGACCCCCCAAAGACTGAACACAGAGTACAGACCTTAATAAATACTAATAATACAGGGTTCCACATCATGTCTCACATGTGTTATTAGTTTTTTATTGTAATGGAGAGATAGACGACTTAAGAAGACATGAAAATCTAATGTCAGACACAAGGTCTCACTTTCTCATATACTTCATGCTGTGGACAAATAGTGATGCATTAGAAGTTATGACCTGCCACTCGCCTTCTCTTCTCTCCTCTTTTCCCATGCTCCGTCCATCTTAACCTTTGCCCTTTATAATTTTTTTTGAAGAAGAAGGACAACAGATTTCTGTGAGGAGAAGAAGTACCACATGCCATGTCGTGTGTATCTGCAAAACATATGCAAGTTAGAGGCACACAGCTAAACACACATATTAAAAGAGATTAATGCTTAGGGTTCAGGTCAGGCTGTAGTCACTTGAACTTGAAAAACAGAAACAGAGGAAATGTCTCACTCTTACTCTCTCTTGTACTTTTTTTTATCCACCATATCTAAACTTAATCTGTAAGGAGGACTGCTTTTTTACTCTGTTCTTGTTTAATGGCTTTGTAGATGCTTGCAGAATGATAAATCTGAACATTGTGAAAACATAACAGGAAGGTTTTTACACTGTTTGGGGGAGAAAGTTTTGTCTCCTTTGCAGGTTTTAATTTCTGTGTCATTCTGCCTGTTCATCCTTGGACCAAATCATACATTAATAGGTAAAAGATTCCCCATGATTTTTTTCCAGATGGCACTTATCGATCCTACATTATAAATGTTTTGCTATATTACATATTGTTTTTCCTAGTTCAGTTGAATTTGTGTGTATGTATATTGGGAGCTAAAAGAACACCAGATAGATTTTAACTGATCGAAAGTCTAGAAACTCATGACATGGCATGAATTGTTTTTCATTAAAAGTCATTTTGTGAAATAATGTTACTATTACTGACATTTTAAGGACAATGGTTTTATGTAAATAATTAAACACATTGTAATTATTTACTTGTTGCAATATAGGTTTTTTTACTTTATTGCAATTATTGTGTCAATGCATGGTTAACAACTCAATGGAGAACATCTGTTTCCAGCTGTCAATCTTTAATGAACAAAAAACACTCTAAAGCACCACAGGCAAGGCAGGAGAACAGAAAACCCACACAAAATCTAAAAAGAACAGACAAACAGAACTGAAAACTGAGGGCTATGTATATGTATACACAGAGCAAAAAAGAGAACTAAACAAGACACGGGTGAAAATCAAATGGTTGCTATGGCAACGGTGAAGGTCATAATTAGCAAATAGTGCAACTAATAACAGGGTGTCATCCACAAAACGAGTAGCAACATCTGCCACCACAACTGTCAATGATACACATCTCACTGAAACACAATCTGTAATTTGTTTTGTTTGTGTTTAGGCCAAGTGATAACTGCTGGAGTTGCAGAGATATTGAACGGCTATTCTCTGAAAACGATCCTGCGTAAAGTTCAGGGAGAAAAGCAGACGGTGGCAGCATCAGACACATACGATGACAGTTACCTTGGTAAGAAACTTGTGTTTGTGTTTGAAAGGTAAAGATGCTTTATGGGACACCAGCGATTCGCTTGGGGCTGTGTTTATGGGTCAGGGGAACCAGCCCTCAGTCAGTTTAATAAACACTCGGTCATACGAACACACACAAGTATGTTGAGGTAACCTTGACCCTCTGTCCCATAGCTCAGTTTGATGCTGAGTCTGTGCCCACTGATAACATTACCATCTGGAACTGCAGACCTCAAAACAAACGTACACCCTCACACAAGTATTCCTTAAATACACACTTTGAAATCCTATGAGCGTTTTCCATCACGAGCGGTGAGTGATCTTCATCGCAGCTGGACTGTCATGTTAATAGGGATATAAATTATAAAATTATGAGATAAAGCCAATTTGAGTATGCATAATTTCAAATCCCACCCCTTTTGGCTAATTGGATCAAAAGTTCCTCTAGCTGTCTGTTTTTTCTTTTCTTTTTTGTTATGTTCTTTTTCTTTGTCTCCTAGGATATTCTGTAGCGGTTGGAGAGTTTACAGGCGATTCGGAACAAGGTGAGAACTCTAAAATGTTTTATATGTATGAATGATGGTGTACACATGAAAGGGCAGTTTACTACATTTTTTTTGTCAACAGTTATAACTTTAGAGTTGTTTTAACACTTTTTGGGAGTCCAAAAAACAACTCTACCTTTAATGTTATATTTTTATGTATTTGTATAATGTTAATTTAACTCCAGAAAGTGTGGAGCTATATAAACTCATAAAAAGTGTTGAAATCAACTCTGTGAGAGTTAATTCAACACTTGTCTTTTTGCTGTGACTCACTCTTAAATCACATCACTAGCTATGTTTCCATCCACCCAATTTTATGCGCATTTTGGATATGGGCATAAAAAAGCTCAAAGGTTGATGGAAATGCCAAGATGTGCATACTTTTTTTTTTTTTTTTTAATACGCATTTTTTCAAATGTATGCGCATAACTGAGTAGGATAAACTTTTTATCCAATAAGAAAAAATGCACATAAACTAGAATGAAAACACTTACCAAACAAATTCCAGTATGCGCATTAAAAAAGTCATGTGATTTTGTTATTAGAGATCATGTGATGATAAAAATGTGTGTGATGGGACAAACCAGCAAGCTGACCACATTGTAAAACATCTGAAATGTTTTGGTCATTCTAAAACGCCTTAACCATTTCAGTATTAGTGTTATTATATTATTAATTACCTCCAGAATTGTCAAGAGCGTCCGCATCTCACGCCTTCAAACTCCACCACGTGTTCATTGTGTGTCAGCATTGTCTTCTGAGGCAAGTAATTTATTAAATGAGGAATAGACTCGCTCAGCTTCTCCTACCGCATTAAATTCCATTTTTTCTTTTGATTTTTTTTTTTTTTGGCGCCAGTTAATCAGAACAGGACGATTTTGTTCTCTTTGACTCATTGGATGGAAATGTTGCTTTATTTGCACGTCTTATGCGATATGCCAGTTTTGCGCATAAATTTAATTTGCATCTTTGAATGGAAACATAGCTACTGTCACCACTAGATGAAACTTAATAAGGAAAAGATACCTTCTATAAAGTCACATCTTGTTAAGAGGATATAGTGTTACTTTCTTATTTGGAACATAAAAATATATATTTTGAAAATGTGGTTTTGTTGTTGTTGTTGATAGAGCTAATATAAGTGGGCTCCAATGCTGCTTTAGATCTTGAGTTTGTGTATGAATGCGAGTCTATGAGAGAGAGCTCTGTCTCTGTGTGTGGTTGTTGTGTGGATTTGTTGCTTGCTGAGCTTTGATCGGACCCTTCAGCCTCAGACCATAATTACAGAGTTCTCACAGGATAGTGTCCCTGACATGCCACCCAGTGACAAACAGCCTGTCTGCAGTCTGTAGGCCCTCTCAGATGCATACACATGTGTGGACCCACATCCACTCATAAGCAATCATTAGCATGCCTATACATTAGACCGACCCGTCCTTCAAAAATGTAAAACATTATTAGTCTTATTTAACAGCTGCCTGAAAAGCTTAGTCATCTAATGCTGGCATATTGAAGATTTAACTGTCCCGGGAAGTGCTTTTAAGTGTGCATTTTTTTATATGATGTTCGGCGTAATCTCAACTGAAACACAAAGAGAGGACGGGGCATAGAGTAGCTCCTCCCCTTTAAAAAAAACAGCCAATAGTGGTTTGTTTTTACAGCTCTGTCAGTGAGAGTGGTTGAGCTCAAGCGCATCAAATGAAAAGCAAATGAGGAGCATCTTGAAGGGGGCAGGGCATGTCAGATACTAGAGAGCATTTGATTGGTCAAAAGATTTGATGAGAAACTGAAGTTTGAGGTGACATAAAAAAAAAAAACGTTGATTGATTTAGGTGGAAGTGTCAAACTGCAAGCTTTGGATGTTTATAATTGTTTTATATCTTCTAAACCCAAATTATGTCACTGTTGTCTAGGACAGTAGTTTATAGATATCCTTAAACTAACATACTAATACTAACGTCTAAAAAACCTTATTTTAATTTCACTGGATCTTTTAGGGGACATGCTCCATTTTTCTTAGTGTACTAATTAATTCTGTTAAATTTATGGTAAAAATGGGAAACATCTTTCTGAAATGTATACAATAATCATTAATTGTAAAAATAATGATTATTGTAAAAATTGTAAAAATACTGTGAAAGTGTTTATTATATTATGAGATAGTAATTCTGTGTCTCTATATTTTACAACTCATAACTGGGTATTATAATGATACAATGCTAATATACTGTCTTGTATACAAAGACAAACCACCATCAGTGTGACGATAAATTCATAAGGTAAATAAATAAATAACTTTATTTTCTTAATAAATGTGAAAATAGAGGACGAAACACTCTAATGTGCATTACTGACAAAAAAATGACTTTAATCGAACAGTGACACTTGTTTTTTTGCAGCAGTATAAAGAAACAAAAAAAAGCAGTAAAAGAACAATATATATTTTTAGAATTATTTTGGATAAAATATAAATAACAGTGAGTGTGACAATAATGACTTAGGGTACATGAATTGCATAAATCATGAATCCATTATAGCCAATATAGCCATTATTCACCAAAAATGCTGAAACTGGAGGAAAGTTCAGCAGTTTGCTTTAGATCATTTGTTCATTTATTTTCCTTCGGTTTAGTCTCTGATTTATCAGAGGTCGCCACAGTGGAATGAACCGCTAACAATTCAAGCATATGTTTTACGCAGAGGATGACCTTCCAGCAGCAACCCAGTACTGGGAAACGCTCAACCACTCTCACGTTCACACACACACTCTTACACTACGGCCAATTGTCTATACCGCATGTCTTTGGACTGTGTGGGAAACCGGAGCACCCAGAGGAAACCCACAGAGGAGAACAGGCAAACTCCACAGAGAACAGCCAGCGACCTTCTTGCTGTGAGGCGACAGTGCTAACCACTGTGCCATTTGTGCTTTACATAATTTTACCTTTATATTACTTATAAATGCTTAATTTAATATTTATATTTACTTGATACATATATTACTTGATACTTATATCACTGAAGCATCCAATTCATGTTTGGTAACTAAAGACTAAAGCTCCGCCTTTTATAATTTGATTGGTCATCTCAATCCATTTTAGACTGGAGAGACAAATCAGTGTAAACCTTTAACTTTGTATCATCTTGTCAGCAGACAGAGAACCATCAATATCAAATATTTGGTGGAAAATATGTCCATTAGTTACAGTCCCACTCATAAGAAGAAGAGCAACAAAATGATGTCCAACAGCATTTTAGGGTGGATTAAATCCTCTGTTAATTGATTTGCACCATTCCTGAATCACATGCTAAAACAGCTCAGACAGCATGCACAAATAAACAATACTATCAGCATAGTCATTTCTCCACACTTCCCTCATACATATGTTCTCTCTGGTCTGGATTAGTGGCGAATCCAGCGAGAAGAGACATGCTGCTCTCTTTTCGTCAGACTTTCATAAATGACTCCTTGCTGTGGGATATTTTGCGGTCACGGAAGGCGGGAAATTTGAGGTTGCGGGGGGAAGGGTTGAGGACAAACAGGCTCCTTGGGAGTCTGGGAGATTTCAAGTTCGAAACGAGTCAACCGTCCCTCTCTCCGATCTCAGTGTGTGGGACAGATCTGACAGACAGCCGCAAACCCTCCCACCACATCACTATCTCCACCATCACCCATCAGTGTCTGTCTCCTTCACTATGAGTCTGTCCCTCTCTCTTTTCTAAATATTTATAACTAATGAATGACTGGCATGCTGTTGACAGAGAGGAGATTTATAGCACTCACTTGTCTCACCTCACTGTTTACCCTGAGATGCACTAGATAAGTGGTTGGAAAAGTGTATGTTTTATTATTGTTTCGTGTTGAAACACATCATTTGTTTTTTCAGACTCTGCTAGTCTAAAACATATAAACCTGCTGATATGTGTGTAAATAGCTCATGTATGTGTACTATATGGATTTCTCGTGTTGTCTATGCAGAACTGGTAGCAGGGGTTCCTCGAGGTGCACACAACTTTGGTTATGTAAGTATACAGATTTTGTTTCCTGTGTTTTTGTCATGTAAGATCAGGATTTAAAGGTTAGAGGTAAAGGTCAAGGGGAAGGAAGAACGTAAGAAACGTTTGAGAGGTTAAACACTGCTTTTGTACTAAAATTGGCACAAACATGAAAATAGTGGCATAATTTACACAACCCGGTGGTGTTCAAATGGCATATTCTATTGTTCCTTCGCTGACCACAAAAGGAGATGGCTAGTAACTAGCATTTGTTTTATTTTTTTTAAATGTAAAAGTATTATAGAATGATCCTAGATGGTGTGTGTTTTGTATTCTGAAAATAGATGATAGAGTTTAGTGAAGAAGAAAAAAAAAACATTTTAATGGATTAAGCAAAAATGTAGATTTTAATTATAATCTACATTGTGCAAAACACAATGTACAGTAAACACAGAACATATAAACAGCAATAGAACAGAAATGTAAATAGCAGGAATGTGTATAAACAGCAATGACAGCTAACAAGCAGAATAATATTGGTAATATTTAAATAATATTCAGCATCAATAATAGTACTACTACTGATGATAAAAGTGATATTCTGTGTTGACAGCAACAGTGATATTAATATAAAAAAGTAATAATAATAAATAATAATGATCTATTGTCAGCGCCAATAGCCTAGTGGTTAGCCAGCTACATCATGGCGACCCGAGTTCGTTTCCTAGCTCGAGGTCTCCTCTGTCTCTGCGTTTCGCTCTTTACTGTACTGTCCTATAAAATAAAGGTAAAAAATGATAATGATCTAATAACAATAGTAATAATTAAAACAATTGTGAAATATCCAATGCATACATCAACTATTTTAGCTTCTGTGTCAGTGATCATGTTTTTTTTTTCACAAATTTTTTTTTTTAACTGGTTTGGCAAAAATTTAGATCTTGGCCATTTTTGTGCACAGCACATGTCATTTATATGGACTAGTGCAGGGAATACTTTTTTTTAATGATTCTTCTTTCAAGGTCAGAAAAAGAAAGAAGAGCGTGCAGCAATAGAACAACACCAGGGTGACTAAATGATGATATAACCCTTTAAACATTTATTCATACAAACAAGCCAAGAAAAGCGGCATTTTTTTACGCAAAGACAAGTATCCTGGTAACAGTAAATCCTCTAAGTCACTTGTGTAAGTGGATGTGAGTTTCTCATCTGGATGCGATTTGAAGCCTTAAGAAGGAATTCCCAATTAGGGCTGCAGCATCTAGGACGCAGGGGTGTCCCCTTTGGCCCTCAATTAAATAGAATCATATTCAGTTGGATGGGTGGTTGGTGAAGCAGACAGTGAATTTGGGTTCTTTTTTTTGTTTCCAAGGCATGTTATATTCTTGGGTATTTGCCATATGTGGCTTTGTTTGATTTAGGATCTCAGTCATACGTGCCTCATAAAACATCCACTACGATCAGTCTGGATGTAATTATTAGAGTGCTAAATGTCTAACATGAGGAAAATCACTTGGTTTGCTGCGTAGGACAGGCATGTGGTCAGATACAAAAGTCCTGCAGTACATCAGGGAATATTCCAAAATCATGACAATCTGTCATGAATGTAAATTTTATGAGCATTAATTTAATCAGGCTGATTTTTCTGTCTTTTCTCTTTTAGGTGGCTGTAATCAATGCAACAAACCTGACGTTTATTCAAAACTTTACTGGAGAGCAGGTGATTGACTGTACTGTGTGTACAGATAGAGATTGGTATGAAATAATTATGGAAAACAATTGTTGTTGTTATTTGCCATTGTTAGTTTAAGATACTTTTGGGAAGAAACTGTTTAAGTAAATGGTTGATTTAAATTTTTGGGTGACCTACAGTATCTCTATTTGTGGAAAGAATATGAGGTAATTGTTAGTTAGTCAAACTGAAAGGAGATTACTATAATAACTTTAGTTTGCTTTCTGCAATTTCTAATCTTGTGGGTTAGATTTGAGTTCTAAGTTGACATTAACTAAAGTGAATGCACTACATATTCATTTTATTCTTCATTTAATTGTAGTTTTATTAATGTACAGCCCCCTTGATTAACAGAACTTGTGCACAAATAATTTTTAACAACATTTAATGCCATTTCTCTTTTTTGTTGCACATTTCTGTATCAGTTGATTTCATGAATAATTGTTTCTTGCAGATGGCCTCTTACTTTGGATACACCATTGCAGTGACTGATCTAAATGGAGATGGGTAAGTCAACATGTCCAGTGACATATGACAAACTTCTTGCTATGTGAGAGCTGGCACTAGTAAAAGTACAGGCCGTCTGCATTAGAAATTCTTTCTTATGAAACCTAAGTTTTATCCGCATATGAGGTGATTCAAAATTGCACATTCTAAAGATATTTATGTACACAGTATTTATGTGTCCCTCACGGTCTGTCTGCGCTCAAACAAAGCTTTCTTATCTGCCAGCATTATTTGTTTTGAGCTAATTCAATTTACCAGCCCAAGCTTTATTTAGTTACATGCAGAGCTATGTGGTTCCATTTAAACCATATGAATAGGACTGTCAGGTTTTATATGGAGTTTGGTTTTGTTTAGACTTTTGTTTGCATTATGCTCTGGTTTACTTGACCCTTATTTAAATGCCTGCATTGTCCAGGAGGGAAATTTGATATATAAAATTTGTTATGCTAATTTAGTCTTATGAGGATACAAAATCTTGCTGACACAACTACACTGCCAAAGCTCCTTTTCTTCTGTCTGAAATGCTGACATGTGTTTATGCCATTAACCTAAAAAAGCTTTCTTACCAACGGTACATTGTTGAATACACAGTAAATCAGTATTGTATGCATAAAAAGAGCAGTTAAATGATAAAGCAGCAATGTTCAACACAGAGAGAGTGAATTACAGCTCATTACATGTACAGTATAGCTATTGAAATGGCTCATTTGTTGGAAACTGGGCCAATCAGTCTTTGGTGTTGAAGTCAATGTATCATTTCTGTTATTTCGGCTACCAAATGCTGAAGCGTATAAATCACCGAATATATTTTTAGATATCAAATAACACTATTTGGTTGTTTCTGTTATCGTAGATCTGAGAAGTACAAATACAAAATTTTCTACAATGCTTCATTCCAATTTATGATGGAACGCCGCCACCATCTTTGTTGGTTTTAGACCAGATTATTCTCAGAATGCCCTGTTCCGAACTGCAGGAACATTTTGGTATTCCTCCATCGGTCCTGATGAGGTCCAAAACACACTTCTAAACACATATTTCCAAGCAATATGTCTCTGTTTTAGATTTTCAGCATTTATAAGATTTATGCTTTATCCCCCGGCATGATACTGTCATGTGCTGGCTCGTCTCCGTCTGCTCTGATGGCTCGTATTTTACAATGGTTCAGTTGTGCACTTCTTGTATATATTGTTGTCTTGGAGCCTCGAGGGTAAAGTCAAGTGTGATACTTTGACTTCAGACATTCACTATAAAGCTACAAGTCTTTATTCAGTTGCTAACTATTCGTTGGGTTTCCAAGTCAAGCATCTTTATTACAACTACATGCACAATGGAGATGAAATTTATAGAACAATTTATAAATGCTATTTTTTCAGAAATAATAATAGAACAGTGTTTTACGAAATAACAACACAGGCTTATTGGAAATACGTGCCCATTGCTATATTTTTGAGAACTGACAAATATGTACCCCGGACTACGTTTTCTTGCAGATTTTGTTTTCACAAATCCACTATGCGTCGTGTGAAGTTTTGACAATCTCATATGTTACTGTGGCTAGTTTTCTCTGTCATTTCTCGTAAATCCACCAGAGGCCGCTGTGTACAGTTCTGTGAATGTTAACGTCTTTCTCATGCGCATCCGTGAGAGAAACCAGTCGGCTTGTGCATAATATATCAGCTTAATATCGATTGACCCACACACTCCTTCCCTAAATTCAACCGATAGTTTTCAAAAGCAAACTAGACAAGAAAAGCCATCGCAACCACATGCTTCTACCACAACCTCATGTGCTTTTTTTGGGGGTTTTGTTTTGTTTTACCGGGTTTGTCGAACCGTTATTCATTGGAATCGAACCCCAGTCTGCTCCGCTTTTTCCTCTCAAGTCTGGCGCTGCACGTAGCGAGCTACAGAGAAAACCAGTTTCGCAAAGCCTTGATCTGAGTGACTTCAGCCCATCTGCAGTTTCTTAGCCATATCTGTCACCAAGGATTTTCCAGAGATTTTCAGTTAGGTTTGGATTGCTTCTTTGGATTGCAAAGAAGCTTCTATTAAAAATTTGCATTCACTGTGCCATGTAGCTGTATAAGAGGCCCAAATACTGCTGCAAAAACATCAGCCAAACCAAGACACCTCCTCCTTCCACTTTCACTGACTTCTTTACACACCTTAGGTTCAGTCATTCTCTAGTTTGATGGCAAGCATTATGTTTGCCATTGAACCCAATAAATTCAACTTGCTTTCATAACTTTAGTGAACTTTGGTCCAGTTCTCTGTCAACACACAACGGGCTTCTCAGAAAAAAATCAGTCTAGCCTTTTCTTTCTTTCGGTAACAGGTAATATCAAGACACATGATGAGATCCAATAAGTGGCCATTCACATATTGCATTTAAAACCATGTGTGAAAATGCAAGGCATGCCACTTCCTCCACCAATTTCACAATGCTTAAAGCCACCACTGACAACCCAATAATGTAGCTCTGTTTTATTTAAAGGAAAAACAAAGAGAACTCGTGTTTGAGTTTGAGGTAATTCCACTGAGGTACTTTGAGGTAGTCTACCAATATTACTGAAATGTGTATAGTACATACAAAGGTTAAAGCTGATTGGTCAGTTCTTTTCACATAATTCATGGTTCTCTTGCAGCGTTCTGAAAAGTTGAGATGTTTTCAACTGGCTGTGCTGTAGATGCACCTTGAAAAAGCGAACATGTGACCACATCACTTGTGTGTGCGTGCCTTGCATCTCCATTTGAAATAACGAACTTGAGCATGCAAAAGAGGCAATGTGTGAACGATCCCTTGCTCTGCAAAAGATTTGATTTTCTAGAATTTGTAATGGACAACTTATCTTACTATTGCTGAAAGGATCATCCCTTTTTCCTTCATCTGACATCCGGATTGGTCAGAATATTGAAGAAATTTCTGTTTGGTACCAGATTAACACCAATAATTATTGGACACTAAAATAAATTGTATCATTAAATTTATTTGTGATTTTTATGTGCTCACTCAGGTTAGATGACGTGCTAGTTGGAGCTCCACTCTATATGGACCGTGAGTTTGAGAGTAAGCCTCGAGAGGTGGGCCGGGTGTATTTATATCTGCAAGAGGATGTGCTTCTCTTCTCTCCTCCCATCACACTCACTGGAACGCACCTGTTCGGCCGCTTTGGAAGTGCCATCGCTCCTCTTGGAGATATCAACCAGGATGGCTATCTTGGTAAGTGATTTATATAATGCAAGTTTAGGCTGTTATTTTGCATGTGTTGCAAATTTACACCCATTTCCTACTTGCTTTTTTGTGTAGAATATCCTGTTTCTCTGTCACATACATACAAGTTACAGTTCTTAGGCAGTCAGGAAGGGTAAATTTAGTGATTTGTTGCCCTTGTCTGCATGATCCTGTGAAGAGTTGGGTGTGAACCACTGATTTGTCGAGTCTGCATATTGAGGTCACTTGGTAAATAATCCGGTTGCTGGTCAAACCAGTATTATTGCAAAAATAAAACCTATAAAAACATTTTTATACAAAAAAATCTATTAATATGTAAATACTTGAAGGTGCAGTAGGTGATTGTCTTCAGAAACATTTTTTGTTGTGCTGGTTGAAAGTCTCTTCACAGTCCAATAGTAATGATTAAAGTAAATGATCTAAATGTATTTATATGTATTTTTATATTCTGGGTAAGACATAACACTAAAAAATGTTCATCCAATTAAATATTGTCGGGCCGATAATTCCTATAATTCTGGTAAGTAGCCCAAACTGTCTGTCAGCAAATGTAGATTTGAACAACTGTGCACCCATTCACGCTGATGCGCGTTCATGCGGGCCGCGGTCACGTGGACACGAGTGACAGCGCTAAAAACGAATGCTCAATCAAAACATTTTAAAATCCTGAATCAATATTGGGGTTACTTTTGCACGCTGGAGGAAGGATGACGCCATGGCTGAAGTATTTCTTTTAGACAGTTAATGTTGTGTTTCAAAACTATTTTACACACACAAAGCTGATGTAGATTTTGTTGTTAAATGGGTTATATGCACAGAAGTGTTGTTCAGCAACTGAAATCTTCTGGCAAACGATTGATACGACTATTTTCAGTTTCATAAGGGACCTTTTACAGCAATGTTAATGTAAATTTTGATTAAGTTTAACAACAAAACAGAAATAAATTGCGCTATTCCACCTAGCCTGATTTACTGAGGTGAGTTTGGTTTTATTTTCACACTGGTTCATTTTTGAACAATGAGAACCTGTGAGACGATATTGCTCCCTATATTGTTTACCATGCTACTTTGAATATTCAGCCTGAAATAGCATGCAAGTATAGCTTAGTAATAAATGTAATTCCTGCAGTCCGCCAGCCAACCACTAAGCATACAGTAGTCACTTTAGGACAAATCCTGTGAGAGAGTGAGACTGATGAGAGTGATGACAAGTTTTGCTTGTTAACTACATAACTGAAAACATGCTAGATATAATACAGTTTTTGGTGAGAATTGTAGTATTATAAAGTACTATAAAGTTTTCTAACTGGTGAATGACATGATCTAGTGGGTCTCTGTCATCTTTAATGTGCGCGTTCGCGATTTCAGGAGGCGTGGCTTTGGACGACAGGGGAGGGATTGTATTTGAAAGATATTATGCTAACCGGTTAGCATTTACGCAGATCACCTACTGCACCTTTAAAAAATATAATAAAATAATACTTAAATGCTAATCACAGTATTGTTTCTATACAAGAATCATAGAATTTACAAATATAATCATTAAAAAAAATTATTATTATTCATTCATTCATTCATTCATTTATTCACTTTCCTTTGTCTTAGTCCCTTTATTCATCAGGGGTCTCCACAGCGGAACGAACTGCCAACTTATCCAGCATATGTTTTACACAGCGGATGCCCTTCCAGCTGCAACCCATTACTGGGAAACACTCATACACTTTCACATTCACACACATACACTACGGCCAATTTAGTTTATTCAATTCACCTATACCGCATGTCTTTGGACTGTGAGGGAAACCAGAGCACCCGGAGGAAACCCACGCCAACACAGGGAGAACATGCAAACTCCACACAGAAATGCCAACAGGCCCAGCCGGGGCTCGAACCAGCAACCTTCTTGCTGTAAGACGACGGTGCTAACCACTGTGCTGCCCCATTATTATTATTATTATTATTATTATTATTATTATTATTATTATTATTATTATTATTATTATTACAATTAAATACATGTATTATATACAATTAAATTATACAATACAAAAATGATAGAACTAGAGCATAGAATTATATGCAAATACCAACACTTATTAAACACTTATTTCATAATAAATTACATTTACATTTCAACAACATATTTTACAACTTCATAAAACAGAAATGTAAGTTTAAATACACAAAGTTTTATTTTTATATATAATATGTTCAATAATATGTAATAAAGTTAATTTAAATTAATATATGATCATTTTGATCCTGCAACAATAAATTTAATTCAGTCGTGCTGTTAGGCTGTTTGTATTACCTTTTAGAGTCTGAACTGCTTGCCTGACTGTGAAAAAAAATCAGATCTGCCTCTAATTTTGTTCCAAATCTCATCACCACCCATGTCAGCATTTCTCTATTTATTATGACTTTTTTCAAGAGCTCATCCTGTATCTGAAAGGAAACAGGTGTTCGCGGGTGGAGTTCAGACCAGACTAATCACCCGCATATCATCTCCATCACTGCAGGCAGATTAAGACTGTGGAAACTGAGAGTTGCTGTTGTACAGATCAGTGTGTGTGTGTGTGTGTATGTGCGGGTGCGCATACATGTAATCTATAAATCAGCTCCATATGTTTCTGTAACATAATCTGATCAGTCACTGTAATTGTAAATTGGCACTGATTTGGATGAAAGTTAGATGAGAATATGATATTCAAACATGAGTCATAAGCCACCTGATCCTCTGATTCACAAAAAGATGTTGTAATAGAAGATTTTACAACTCGTACAAAATGCCAGTGTGCTTAAGTATTCTATATGTATATAATGTCTGTGTTTCAAGTAAGAACTCTATGGGAACAAAACCCACTTTGATTTACGGTATGCTTGGTGGATTATTTATGGGTCTGTGTTCACTTTTTATGGCTATATAGAATTATCGCATTATGAGACGATGCTGTTGGGGAGTTTTGGTGAATAATGGTTTAATCAATATGTGATATAGTCATAATGAATCTGATATCACACACTGTATCTCTGTTACACTGGCCATATGGCAACACTAATGTGATGAAGGGACACTTGTCACATGTGGCTGTTTCACTTCTGCTATATGAATTATTCTGTCGTATAGCTAGTTGCACAGCTAAATCAAATGCTTTGCTGTGAGTTTGGTTTGTTTAGTTTTGTTGTTCATACACACACAAGAAGCGACTTGAACCTTCAGAACTGCAATAAAAGCGCTTCCTGCATTTAAACATTTGCTGTTAATTTACTTACCATCAGGCCATCCAGGAGATTAAAAATGTGTCCTCAGTTTATTTTCAGTAGAATTTTAAGGAAGGTTTTTAGTTGAATCCAGGTCTTTGGTGATTAATAAAATGTTTTAATGCTGGAATTAAGATGCATTTTAGTTGATTGTATCAAAGATAGACACATTTCTGTTTACACCTGCTGCTCAATTTTTGAGCATTTTTTTTCTGGTGAGGGTCTGTTGACTGGTGTATAGACCTTTTTTGATCTTTAGATCTGATATTATGAAATAGGCTCTCACTATTTACATCCTGTGCAACCAAGAAAACTATGATGCACTCTCGTTTTATTATGGTCAAAACATTCTTTCATTCTGTTTTATTTGAATGAATGAATAAATAAATAAATAAAAATAAATATATATAT
>CAIGQW010053747.1:10540937-10556316 GCA_903798125.1 Danio choprae
CTGTGTGGAGTTTGCATGTTCTCCCCGTGTTGGCGTGGGTTTCCTCCGGGTGCTCCAGTTTCCCCCACAAGTCCAAAGTGAATTGGGTAAGCTAAATTGTCCGTAGTGTATGTGTGTGGATGTTTCCCAGTGATGGGTTGCAGCTGGAAGGGCAACCGCTGCGTAAAACATATGCTGGATAAGTTGGCGGTTCATTCCGCTGTGGCGACCCCAGATTAATAAAGGGACTAAGCCGAAAAGAAAATGAATGAATGAATGATATATACATGTATACATTGTCTACATTCAATCTTATTTATTCATTAAAGTTCCTTAGGCTTATTCCCTTTATTCATCTGGGGTCGCCACAGTGGAATGAACCGCCAACTTATCCAGCATATGTTTTAAACAGTGGATGCCCTTCCAGCTGCAACCTAGTACTGGGAAACATTTAATCTTATTTAACAGTATATTTTAAAACATGAAAAGTTATAATTTTATGTAAGGAATCACCATTGAAATGACTGAATATATGTTTCTTTGGATAAAAATCAACTGATTGATAACATGGTAATGATTTTAGAAATGAAATGAACAGCCTGTATCTCAATAGTCAAGCCCGAAAGTATGAATACAAATATTTGCGCAAAAGTAATTATTAGATTTTAGCTATGTATTTAGTGTTTTGGTTTTTTCATAAATGTAGCAAACTATAAATTTTTAATTTACTGAATATTTTTTGAGACGATTTGCTGTCACACAATTGGCTGATTAGATATTTGTCTTAATGAGCAGTTGAACAGCTTATCTAACAAAGTGGTCGGTGAGTGTATATAGATATGCATTTTTTTGTAAATAAATAGAGTTTATTATTCAGCTCAATTATTGCCAGAAAATGGAATAAGGTCAGGCCTGTGATCATGACTTCATGATATATGTCTGTTATGTTTGGTTCTAGTGGTTTTTTATGTCTGTAAAACGTCTGTTTCTCTCCTCATGTGGCATGTAGTATATGTATGCAGTCGCTTAAAGCCAAGCCACACAATTAAGCATCTCGTAAAGTGTCATAATGAATTCGCTCTCATATCTATTATACTTTCCTTTCCATCAACCATCAGGCTGTTAATGCTGAGGGTCTTTGGGCATTGTGTCAACTACTGTGCCCACCGCCAGAAAACAGGAAAAGGAAATGATCAAGAAACACCAAAAACATGGGGCGGATATTTATAGAAAGGAACTCGCCCAAGAGAAACAGTGAAACAGAGCAATATTACATACGCTGACGCACGTGCACACACACACACTTCCCACTCACACACACACACATGGTGGTCTGGTAGACGGAAATGAGGCCTTTTTTGTGGCAATGATTTTATTTTTCTAAGTGTAATTAAACTTTTCTTGCCGTCTACCTCAAAACGGTTTGCTTAGCTTAGAAGATTTCCATGAGCACACATTCTTCTCAGATCTGTCATTAGTCGTGGGCTCGCTCTCTTTTTCTATTCTGTATCGGTTTATCCTTTTGTTTTCCTTCAATCTTTGGCCTTCGTCTGTTGTTTTCATAATAGGGTGAGGATGTAGATCGCAATGCTCAAAGTCCGGCCTGTGGGCCAAATCCAGCTGCTCATGAGGTTATCAGCAGACACAACTATCCTCAACAACATTATTATTGTTTTTGACTATTTAGTTGCACTTTTAGAATTAAAACGTCTGGGTGCACTGTGAATGCTGATCATGAGACCATTCTACGTCAGATCAGTTGCTTGCAGTGTACATATTGTTTCTGCAACTTGTATTTCAATTACAGTTGGTTATCAGATATTTTTACAGTTTTGGGGGGGAATTTATTGCCAAGTTTTTAGAAGTTATATGTAAAATATGTAATAACAAAGAGCAGATGTCACATGATGTGGCCTAAGAATGGTTTAACAAAGTTGATCAAATCATAGAGAAACTTTTCATTTGAACTAAACAAAAGAGAGAGATTTGCAAACAAGAAGTAATGTAACAAAGGGTGCGTGCAAACTAATGAACTGACTGAACCAACTAGTTACTAATTTTTAACAATTTTGTTCGTCTTTGCCATGATGACAGTACATACTATTTTACTTAAAATTTTATATTAACATTTTGCAAGATACTAGTATTCAGCTTAAAGTACTATTTAAAGGCTTAACTAGGTTAGTTAGGTTAACTAGGCAGATTAGGTTAAAGTCATTGGGCAACAGTAGTTTGTTCCATAGCCAGTTGAAAATAAAAATTGTTTTTAAGCGGGCTAATAATATTAACCTTTAAAAATGTTTTTAAAAATGTAAAAAAGGTTTGTATTTCAGCTAAACTAAAAAAAATGCAAGATAGGCTCATCGTGAATACGTAGCCCTGTATACATTTCTAGAGAGCGCAAATTTTGTAGCCAAAGGCAGATATGGCTGCATTTCATCTTTTAAACGAACGCTACGGGGCGGTATGATGCTGCTGACGGCTTCTGTTTCTTTTCGTGCTAACAGCTGACCGCTTGCCTCCATGTGGGTGGGTGGGGGATCTGTCAGTCAGTCAGTCGACATTGGCCTTTGGTGGATTTACGCGAGAAGAGCAGGCACGAATGGCAAAAAATTTGACATCTGAAAAAGCTTACACAGCGGCCTCTGGTGGATTCATGAAAACAAAAACTGCAAAAGAAAAACATACCTCCCGGGACGTATTTCAAGCTCTCCAGAAATGTATACAGGGGTACATATCCATAATGAGGCTGGGTTGAAGAAATAAGACTTTTATTAAGAAAAAAATGTGAAAAATTCTATGCTCTGTGTAACATCACTTGGGAAATATTTTGCCTTAAACTGCATATATGTTGATGTGATTGTTGGGTACTAAACATCTTTAAATCAAATCAAACCCATATTTCATTAATATTTTTAGATTATTCATTCACCCCTGGTCACTTTTTAGAAGTAGCGCAAAGAATTGTGGATATCTTTCTCACAGATCTTTTATAGACTTTATTTCTCCAACATCCCCTCAGTCACTGTTTCTTTCCCTCTCTGCCCCTAAGTGGGCATTTCTCTGGTTCTGTAGTTTCCCCCTTTAATGTGAATGCATCGCTGCCCAAATGTAGGTTAATGACTTGAACAGTGGCGCTGGCAGGAGGAGCACTTGAACAGATAACCCTACTCTGGAGATTTATTGGCCATGCGGTAGTGGACTTGGACTTGTGCTTGTGCATGAGTCTGTTATTGTTCTGTAATAGCCCCTTGGTGCAGAGGAGAAAAGAGCTCTCGATCCCTGCGGAGCTTTGTGTAAATCATCAGTCTCTTTTTCAATATCCTTCTCTGTTGTTATACATGAAAGCATCACTCTGTTCCTCTCCACTGTAGCAGGCGCTGAAATAATCAATAAGAAATGATAAATGACAACCTGGAGCAGAGCCAAATGTAGAGCACTTAGTGTGGACCCTGGTTTTCCTGGTGCTGTGGGTATGGACATTCTAAGTCATAAAAGACTTTTAAAAAACCTTACTATTTAACTTTGCATCTTGCCAATTAAAACTTGAATATCACACTTTATATCACAGAATGAAAACATATATCTTTTTAATAACATCTTGCAATTTAGACATTAAATCTTAAATTGTAACTTTACTTCATAAATTGTGATTGTATATCTGACGATTCCATCTTTACATCTCAAATTGCAACTAAATAGCTTACTAGAATGCAATCTGTACTGAAAAAAATGCTGGGTTCCACAGAATCGATTTGTGTTGGGACAACATGAAGGAATTACGTTAACTTATTAGTTTTTACAAATGTAATTTAATTAAACATAAAACAATTAAGTTGTTCTAAAAAACCATTAAGAATTGTGTTGTTTAGCTCATTTTAAATAAGTAGTTTGAACAAACGGCAAACGGCATTTTTTTGAGTGTTGCGATTTTACAATGAATTACTATGTTATTGAAGCTTTATATGTCATGTTTCAAATTAATGGCTAGCTTTTTATACTATATCTAACAATTGTGACTTTGTATCTCACAACTGATGGTTTCTACCTCACAATTGTCACTATATCTCACAAAGGGATTTATATCACAAATTAGACTCATTCTGTAAGTCACATTATTAATATTTCTCACAATTGCGATTTATATCAGAGTTTATTTTTAATATTTGCATGGTCTGCTGACTTGATTCTGATTGGCTGGAAAGTGTGCAATAAGCTCATTTCAAGAGTTCAGATTTAGCTAATGCTTGATACTGATTGCAGGTTTAGTATGCTGTCCCAGGAGAGAACCCTGAGCTCAGAGAGCCTTGAGCCCAGGGCTCCCACCTGGTTATTTAGCATAGAAGGGGGTTCGAGATCAGGTCGGTCTCTAGAGCCCCCCTTGGTCTAGAAGAAAAAAAGGGGGAGATGGGGAGGATGGGGAGATTCTTCAAAAATGAAGATAAGGGAGGTAAGAAAAATGGGCTGTTTATGTAGGCTTGAATTCGTCTGATTGGTTTATTGTTGATTGTTGATATGAGACCAGCCGTGGTCAATCATAGCACATGATCCTCTCGAAATTAGCTTATAAAACTACGCTTAATGCACTGATAGCTTCAGTCAGTTTTAATTATCATTCAAAATAAATGTGACCCTCAAACATTAGTAGTGAATCTGTGACAATTGCCGGAGCCTTCATTCCTCTGACACATGTCATTTCACGCACACCCATGATCTCTCTCTTACTCACAGCCTTTATATCTGATTGTGACTGATTTAAAGTGGAGAGATCTAACATGTTAAAACTGATGAAAAAGAGCAATACTAGTTTTAACATGTCTATAACTTGGCAAATGACTACTGAATAAACAGGATAATGAACAGCCTGCTATGCATTGAAGGATTTTGAATGCACTTTGTGTCAGGTGGATCTTGGAAAACTATTGCACTAAAGTATTACAGTATCTCACAAATATGACTTAATGGATTACTATTTGGGTGAGAACGCAATCCAAAAACAGCATCAAAGGGGTGTGGATATTTTTGCTGGTAATTATCTGACAACATGCAGATTAAAGAGCAGACGTAAACATCTCATTTACAACATAAGCAGAGTAATATGATGTGTGGGGGATTGATTTGACTTTTGTTCTCTACTGAGAAAACGGGGACTAGACATATGTGAGGGTGCTTAGAAAATTACCAATATTAATTACAACAAACCCTTGATTAGGTTGTTCTCGTGTGACGAGTGCAGAAATACGGCACTTTCTCTGGAAAAATAGGACCACGATTAATACAGGAAAATTTGCGAAAATTATAAGCTAGCTAAAGAAATCACAGTACATTAAAAAAAACTGGAGGACTAAAAGGCAAGTTTTGATAGTCATGGAATTGCACGACTCTTCCTATATGTGTTCCAAGTTGTCTTTCAATTCCTTAAACAAAATAAAAATAACATAGCTTGGCATACAATAATGTATTCAAATAATGTGGTTCCTTCCTCGCATTTCAAATGACTTAATATGTGTGGAAACACTCTGCAGTGCCTCTTATAGCAACAACACTTGCAGCCATTTCAAGGGCTAAAAGGTGTTAAATATAACCAGTGGCACAAATACCAGTAATTTGAGGAGCACAAATATTAGTAAATCACATTTGCGTGATTCATTTAAAAACTCCTAAAACATTTGTGTCTGAAAGAGAAATTCCTACAAATGCATATTCAATTGTTTCAGGTGCAAAAATAACTGTCCATGCAGTGTTAATTCTTCACTGCACATTTATTAAATCCTGACAGAACTGTTTACACACCGAAAAGACAGTTTGTGCTGGCAAAGGCTGATAGCAGGTTGGACCCTATCTCACATTTGTCACTTTATATTTTAGATTTGTAAATTTAATTGAGGGTGGCACGGTGGCTCAGTGGTTAGCACTGTCACCTAACAGCAAGAAGGTTGCTGGTTCGAGTCCCGGCTGGGCTAGTTGGCATTTCTGTGTGGAGTTTGCATGTTCTCCCCATGTTGGCGTGGGTTTTCTCCGGGTGCTTCGGTTTCCCCCACAGTCCAAACACATGCGCTGTATGTGAATTGAATAAGCTAAATTGGCCGTAGTGTATAAGTACAAGAGTATATGGATGTTTCCCAGTACTGGGTTGAGGCTGGAAGGCCTTCCGCTGTGGCGACCCCTGATAAATAAGGGACTAAGCCGAAGGAAAATGAATAAATGAAATTTAATTGAAACCGTTACATTTTCTTATAATCTCACAATGTATGGCTTAAGTTACTATTATTGCAAACAATATTTATTTATTTAATTATTTTTATTTGATCTCAAAGGATGAAACAGGCTTCTATAGGGAGGATGTGTTTAAAAACATGTAGTTTTATATTATACATGTAGTATATATGCTGTTACTGATAAAATGTTTTTTCCATGTTACCCAGACGTGGCTATAGGGGCTCCGTTCGCCGGGGAGGATCGTGGCGGCAGAGTCTTCATCTATAATGGGCAGAAATCCGGCCTGATGTTACAGGCTTCTCAAGTGCTGAGAGGCGACTGGGCCTCATCTGGCATCCCAGCAGGCTTTGGATTCACCCTTCGCGGAGATTCTGACCTCGACAACAACCAGTACCCCGGTGAGTAAAGAAAAAACCTCCAGTCTGTTCCTCTCTCTCTGTTCAATCAAGTTTCTGTTAAGACAATCATGCCGAAGAACTGATGTAAGCCCGGGAGATGAGATGTAGGAGGAATGAAATGTTGGAAAAGGAAGAAGAAAAATAGCAAAATACTGAACTGAGAGATCCAGGTTGAGTCATATTGTTGGTCAGTCCGCTGGTCATTTTTCATAAATGTGTGCATGTATTTCCACTCAAAAGTGTTTATTTTATCTTGCGCCTTTTTGTTTCCTTTTATGGTGGATATTGTTTCTGCATATTATTCTTCTTACTGTGTTTATTACACTTATTTATCTTTTTTTTTTATTCAGAACAGTTTTCCATTGAGGGTGATAAAATGTTACAATCCTCTCTGCTATATGAATCAGGTCAAATCATGCGTTCATGACAGATGTTGCAGCTTGTTTTCATTGAGTTCAGTCAATTGGAGTTTACCTGAGAAGGTCACATCTTATTGAATGAACATTTGATAGTTTAAAGTCGATCACTTTGAGACTGTGGAGATAAACATTTGCAGGTGACTGAACAAGCTATTTATAGATAGTGTGTGTGTGTGACAGAGATGGTTGTGTGGCAGCTGTTGACTGGCCTCCAGATGAAGTTTCAAGGGTTCAAATCTGGTTCTCCCAGCTGAATGACAAACAGACCCAGGTGTTTCTGAGCATCTGCGAGGAAAGAAAATATCATGGATGTTAAAGCAGTTGCATATTTTTTTTTCAGTAAAATGTTTATTTGGAAATGAAAGCTTCCTTTGAGGTGATGAACTACTTCTCAAGGTGGATAAACATTTACTGTTTAAACGTTTGGGATTGGTAAGAGTTTTTTTTCTGTGAAAAGTCTCTTCTGCTTGTTCCAATAATTGTATCAAAAATAAAGTATCAATAGTAATAGTAAAATATTATTACTATTTAAAATAGCTGTTACATTTACAGTCATTTTTTAAATATATATTATTTCTGTGCAGTGGGTAGCACTGTCGCCTCACAGCAAGAAGGTCGCTTGTTCGTGTGTGTGTGTGTGTGTGTGTGTGTGTGTGTGTGTGTGTGTGTGTGTGTGTGTGTGTGCGTGCATGGGTATGTGTGTGTAAGTGTGTGTTCAAAAGAGATGGACACATACAAACTCCGTAGCTTTGCCATTTAGCATAACATAACCTTCAAAGCCTAAAGACCCTGATGTCATGAACTTATAATCAGTTACATACAGTCATCATCTGTCTGCCCAAGTTCACATGACACAATGTGTAACCAAATACTTGAGGCAGATTGATTAATGTGTATATGTGCTGCATTATCTAAGTCTAATTAGTCTGACATCACAACATCTGACTAGTGCAATTTCTGTCTAACTGAAGTGTTTATATCCCATTTTAAAAGATTGAATTATTGCTTTATTGCGATGTCCATAAAAATGCAGTTTATGCACAATACATCCACACTGACTGAAAAAATGACACGACAAGAAGTCCTAACTATGTATGTTTTTATGTTATTTTAGCTTATTTTAATAGGCTAACCATGCGTCAACAACATTTAAGTTATAGAAAGTTTGGTATCTTAGTCAGTTTGATTGATAAAAGTTGAGCCAGCAAGACAACAAGAATTTATTTACAGTGCAATGTTGAATTGTATTCAGACAGAACAGTCTGGGATCTCCCTGTTTAGGTCAAGCAGTGTTGAAAAATGAAGACAATGCAGTTCAACCATGAGATTATTATTGTGAGCATCCCAACTAGGCTTAACATGCTGTTTGTGGATTAGTTTATATTGATACGAACTGCCCGAGTGAAGATCCAGAGCTTACAGGACAACACAGACCCGCATGTTCTCACAATCCATCACAGCTGCGCCGTAATCTTGTTTTGACTAACAGAAACATGAATTAACAGATTCATTTAGAAACATCCAGTGTGTTCCTGAAGCCAAAACTGTGCTGTAACGCCTCAAGCCTGTTTAAGCTAAAACAGAGCAGTGTGTTCATTCTTTTTGTCCTTTAATCTCCTCTTTCATATTTTAATGACATTGTACGAAATCATCAAAGCAGATGCTGTCACATGCTTTCTTTAAAGAGACAGGAAGTCAGATGGTCCGGCACATGTGTGTGTGCTGCATGCATGAGTGTGTGTGGGTGTTTGTTCTTTCATGGCGACAGGATTGTCATCTTAAATATGCCCTAATAAAAGCAGATCTTTTCCATACATGAAACACATCAGTGGATGGCAGAACAATCACACACAGGTGTACACATGCACACGCAGTGATGTTGAACAGACCCGGAAAGAAAAGTGAAAGACGGAACGCAGGTTTTCCTGTCTCCTCTTCTCAGTTATCTTTGTTCAGTGTCAATCATCAACTGTAACAGGCCTCAGTATATCACTGTTTTTCTTGTTCTGTATACATGTCCAGCAATGTGTTTGAAACGGGTTACTGAAATTGTGTAAATTGGTTGGTTCCCATAATGTTGGTGCTGTGATGTCAAAATCTACCAATGGTTTCATTAAGATGTTCCTGACGTGATGATACTTGGGTATTATAATGTATTGTAAATCAGTGGTCCTCAACCACGGGGCTGCAGACCGGTACCGGTCCGTGGATCAATTGGCCGCACAATAAATCATTAATTATTTTCGTTTTATTTATTATCTGAGTCTGAACGATCTTTTATTTTGAAAGATCTTTTATTTTGAAAAATTACCGTGTTCTCTCGCTTATATCTCACTTATATGTCACTTGAACGCCCAAATTTAACCCACAAGCAGCAAAATGAGTAAGAAATAGACGTCTTTGGAAAGTTTCTTTGGACCCATGAACTGCCAAGGAATAGATCCGCAACCCATTTGTCAACAAATCAGGTGAATCCACCATGGCTGTGCAGAAAAGTTAACTGCTGGAGATCCCAAATGACGTTCGCATATCATGTCTTTTCTAGAGTTTGAGCAAGTTCGTTATTTCCAATGGGATGCTAGGCTTGTGCGCGCAAATGGTGTAATGCACTCGAGAATTTCAGATGCACCCAGTTGAATGAATGGCGTAAGCGCACCGCAAGTCACGTGACAAGAACTGACCGATCAGCTTCATACTTAATATGGAATATACACATTTTGGTAGACTAATTATCTCAGACAAACACAGAACACCCAAACACTGCAGTGCTTTGTAATTTTCTCCGTCAATAAAACTTGTATCAAAGTGACAGCAATGTTTTGTCAGCTTGTCATCCTCTGAGAAAATGGTGGATGGTCTCCGAGCACCACCTACAAACCACCACTGCCCACCCACTCATTTTTCCGACTGGTTGTGAATTTGTCACATTTTTCACTGTTATCATGGACATTTACATGTAAATGTACGGATTTGTCAGATGGTTTTATCTGAAGTGACTTACTTTGCATTGAAGGTGCCTATTTGAGTAGTTCTTGCCTTCTGTGGGAATCGAACCCACTATTTCGAATTGCTGGAAATTTGGTCAACAGTGGAAAAGTGTTTTGAAAAATTTAGTGCTGCAAATATTTGATAATTGTTTAAAGAAAGTTTTAAAGACCACTTCTGAGCTACATTAGTTATGCAGCTATAACATCAACAAACAAACAAAGTATAAACTTTCCACTGAGAAATGTCCTGATTGAGAAACATTCATGCATGTGTTAAAGGTTTGGGTTGATCAACAAGTTCTTCTGATCTTTTACCATTGGAGTTGGGCTCAAACTGTCCTCATTGCTGTCCTGAAATGTGTACTGCTGCTGAGTATATGGTAATAGGAGTTTGGTCTATGGCTTACAGTGCATGTCAGAAACTAATCACAGCTAACTGGGCCATTTGTCCAGTCAGAGCAGAACGGACTTTTGGAAAGAAGGTTTGCTTGAAATTTAAGGTGATATGAAAAGTATATTATGCAGAAAATGAATGTCATTGGATGGATGTAAACCTATTTTAGCAACAAAAAAAGATAGTTTTTATTTCTAAACCTATTTTTACATTTGTATGTCTTTTGTACCTATGTACCTTTTTCAGTCCATATGCTATTTCAGTTGGGGTTAATGTGAGGGGTAGAATGAACTGTGTGGTTAAATGTCAAAAGTCAAAGGTCAAGGGTCATTTATCATGATTTGCTTAAACAGTAATGGAGATTAGGTAGTCTGCATTTCCTGCCTGCTGTTTAAAGCATCTTTCTCAGACAGAAAACAAGACAGACACACTCACTTTGCACATTTACAAACAATTACTTCATTAGTGTAAGAACTTCTGACTACAGTCACACTGGGTCAAAACTACATTGCTGAGAGAAAAAAGCACAGATCAGTGGCATTTGTCAAAAGGCATTTCCACACTCAAGAGCATGTCCTAAATGGAGAAGTGAAAAGAAAAATTCTGGACTGAGAGCTATAGGTGTTTTTCCAAGGCATAGTACAGTGCGGTTTGCATTAGTACGGCTTACTTTTGGAGGCTTTTCCACTGCGTTTTTAGTACCACCTTGGATGAGGTTCCATGTGATCCATATTATTACCATAACTTGAATTATCACTACCAGCATCATTGGATTTGGGACACGAGACCCCAAACCAACTCTATTTAAATAATGATCTGCAGCCATGGCTCAAGAACATTGTTCAATCAGTATAATGAATTGCCTCTGTGTTGTGGGTTGGTTTGTGTTTGCACATTTGTTTGTGTCAAGTTTGTGATGATGTCACGTTATACATAATTGAGGATGATGTCAAGTCACCTGAAATTAATTGCTTAGAGGCTTTAGAAGTGAAAAAAAAAATCTCATTATGTATCATAATAAAGTTTGGTTTGTTGGTCCTTGGATTGGATTGTTTTCTTACCAGAAGTGACCTGCTCCAGAGTTTGTTTTCAGGCAGACAAAGACCATCTCATTCAATCTTAGACAAAAGTAGTTGGAAAAATTTGCAGTCAGAATTCCACTGTACACTATATCTCTACTTTTTATTGCTTCCAAAAAAAAACTATGTTGTTCATGTGTGAAACGGATGTTACATTCAGGACCCATTTGAAATGTTTTACAAACTTGGGTGGCCATAGATCCCTTCAGTAAGTCCTCCAAAACCTGCATTTACTCCCAATCCGATCAAGCACATTTCCATCCAGGCTTCTACAGGGAGGAGTGCGGTTCCGATATATATTCATTTTGTTTGTATGGGAAAAGATGGATGGATGTGTGATTGTATGTCAGGTGAAATGAGAGAAAAATTCAGATCTGGATTTAAAAGAGCAGATTGCAATAGTTGGCTGTGTTTCCGGCATTTCACTGGCAATAGGATGAAGATGACTAAAACAGACTCCAGCCTCATTAAACTTGGAGTGTTTGAGCTTCTTTCATTCCCGTCCTCCTCTATTCCACCTCCTATTAACCTATTGGTGTGGTTAAGACCCTTGTGTTGCGGTGGCCGGAGGCTTCGACCTGAATATTTTGAGGTTGACTATTGCAGTACCCACACGTTTACACATCACTGCCGTTCTGAGGAAATCAAGCTCTCCAATGGACTTTCCAGATGTGCTAGATTGAATTATTTTGTCATCATCTCTGCTTCTCAGATAAAAGGTGAGAGCTCAGGTCTTCAGGGTGTGCGTGCCTCTGTCAGTTGGAGTTAGGATGCGTGTTTCTGTCCATTGTGTTTGAGGTGTGTTTTTTTGTCACAATACCAAAAGACTCTGAATCTGGTTTACGGCAGGCTCTTTGCCAGCGGCATCTCGTTCCTGAAGGCAAGACCTGCTGGAAAGCAAAGCCAGCAATCGACCTCAGTGAAACAGGAATCAAAGCCACAGTCTCTGAACACTCATTAGGCTGCTGGATCTGTTCTGGAAAATTCCTGCATTTAAGTCTCTGAGTTTGCCTGACTGCAAGCATCCCTCCTGGAGCCATTTATACTCTTCCTTCTTATTAACGCTTTGTGCAATTCAGAAAGTGAGGAAAGAGATTGTTCTTTCGCCTCTGGTTTGATGAAAGACCAAATCAAACTAGCCTTGTGTGAAGGTTAAAGTTTAGTATGGGCTTCTTTTTGAAATTCTAGACTTATCAGAAAAAGTCTTTCACCACCGAAGCAGTCAGACGTCTAATCATGTAATATTGTCCGAGCGGGTGTCAGACGCTGCTCTTTTTGCTATGGTTTATGTTGGTTCGCTTCGGTTATACATACTCGTTTAATGAGATGTCAGAGATGAATGGATGGTTATAGCTTTAGCAGAGGCCAGAGAGGAAGCAACAGACTGCTCGCTCACGCACACACATACACAGTCAACATTTCCAACCTTCCTCGGGTACAGGAAGTGGGGCTTCTGTGCAGAGATGGATATTTGCTCTTGTTATGTTTGACCATGTTTGTTATATAATATTTCTGGCTTTACATGCTTTTAAAAGCAAAGCATTACTAATATAAGTAAAGGAAACTGCTGTACTGCTTAATATTTTTGTGGAAAACATGATTTTATAAGGTTCTTTCATGAATAGAAAATGATTTTAACCTAAAATTAGCTATTTAAATATTAAGAATTAATAAGAGTATTAATTTATTTATAATATCGATTTGAAGGCGGCACGGAGGCTCAGTGGTTAGCACTGTTGCTTCACAGCAAAAAGGTCGCTGGTTCGAATCTCGGCTGGACCATTTATCATTTCTGTGTGGAGTTTGCATGTTCTCCCTGTGTTCGTGTGGGTTTCCTCCGGGTGCTCTGTTTTCCCCCTCAGTTCAAAGACATGCAGTATAGGTGAATTGAATAAAATAAATTGGCCGTAGTGTATGTGTGTGAATGAGTGTGTATGTGTGTTTACCAGTACTGGGTTGCGGCTGGAAGGGCATCTGCTGCGTAAAACACATGCCTGAATAGTTGGCAGTTCATTCCGCTGTGGCGACCTCTGAAATAGAGACTAAGCTGAAGGAAAAACAATGAATGAATAATGATTTGAACAGAAATGAAAATCACATTTTCAACTTTGATTTCATTAGATGTCTGCATCATTTTTGTCTTATATTTTGTCTTACACTCTTTTTGTTTTTCTTTTTGTAATCAGAACGTAGCAAAATTAAGTAAAATATTTCATTATAAGCTAATTTTTTGGTAATTAAAAAATATACATTGTTTTTTAAAATGTTTCAGACTTGTTGTCATCCATCGAGATCAAGTATTAGGAATCAGTTTGATGAATTCTGTAATCAGAAATTAATTAGTCTCAATTCTCATTAGATTTACAAACTTACAACACCACATTGCAAGGCCATAATACATATAAAGCATATTATTATGATGGCACTGCAAGCCATTAAAAACTCATATAGGTTTATCATGCCCACCTTCATCAGGAGAAGAGAAACCATTCAACGTGCCGTATTTACCTTTCCCATAATCAGATGTGGCTCTGTGCACCTTCGAGTGGAATGAAATGAAAGGCTCACACATTCCCTGTGGCTCTCTGGGGTTTCTCTTTGACTCCGTTCAGGGACGGCAGGTGATGTAAGATGCGAGGCTGGTCGAATGAGAAACGGCTCAGTGAATCTTTGATGGAGTCTGCTGGAGGCCCAAATCATTTACAGCTGTAGTGGCCTTTGAAGCTTTATGATCCAGCCACTCGTTGCCTTTCCTCTTTTTTCCCCTACAACACATTTTTCTGTATCATAACGTATTCATTCTGCACCTCTCAGTTCATTTTACTCTGTTCACAGATTTGCTGGTTGGTGCATTTGGAGTGAGTAAAGTCGTGGTCTACAGGTGAGAAATTTTACACCTTGAATTCACCAGAAAGTTAACCATGTTTTATAGTTGAATAATATGTATATGACTGATGTCTTAAATACATGGCCAATTGAGGAACTGAACCAGACACAGGTGAACATAATCATAAAAGAAACTGAGTAACAAACAAATGAGAAATAAAAGTATTTAAATGTATTAATGCATTTCATGTAAATTTCTATAAAGAGTATTTATATAAATATTAATATATTTTATTAATGTTTTATAATGTCATTCATATAATAATAATAATAATATTAATAATAATGATGCAAATAGTTTATTATTAAATTTAGAATTATTATAATTTCTTTATTTATTTAGTTTTAATAAATATTTTTTGTTTTATTTTATGTAGAATGGAATGTGCCAATGAACTGTTTACAGCAAGACCAGGAATATGCATTAGGAGATTAAATGTTGTTTTTAAAGGGGCTGTTATTCTTTTTTTTTTGCCATTTGATGATGATCTAAATACCAGGTGTACATATATTATTATTCTATATACAAAATATTATGCTTGTATATAGCAGCACACCCTTATTCTGCTTCAAACACACTCACAGTTCTCTGCTACACACATGTTTTCTTCATTAAAGCCGAACTGTGCAGAAGACACCTGTGTTTGAGGTTTAGCTGGAAGGAAAGCTGATACACAAGAAGATGTTTTTCTCTTTTCTGTGATACAATAGTAACACATTTTCAAATTGCATAACAGAAAATATTGAAACGTCTGGCCTCATAATGCAGTCACGAAGGATTCTTTACTGTAGTGAGTAGACAAGAGTACTGTCAGCAAATATTACCAACAGACTTGTGGCATGTCTAGTCTGAGTTGCCAAGACTTCGAATTGGGTGTTTTGAGCTCAGGTTTCCCTCAGAAAGGTTTCAAAACAGTTTCTGAAAGCCACCAGAAACACACAGACACATTAACATGTCCCAGCACACATTGACACACACACACACACACACACACACACACACACACACACACACACA
>CAIGQW010053747.1:10577839-10602999 GCA_903798125.1 Danio choprae
AAAAGAAAATGAGAAACCGGAAAAAACTAAAAGTTGAAGGTTCAAAGTCTATGGGTGGCTCGCCATCATCCTCTTCTGTCAGCGCGACTTGATTACCAATATGTTCAGCAGAAAATCCAAATTTAAATGAATGCAACAAATCCTGAATACACAGAATAACATCTCTTAAAAGCTTATATAACTCAAGACAAATCTTCATTATTTACAATACAAATCGTACTTGGGCAGCACGGTGGCGCAGTGGGTAGCGATCTCGCCTCACAGCAAGAAGGTCGCTGGTTCAAGCCTCGGCTGGGTCAGTTGGCATTTCTGTGTGGAGTTTGCATGTTCTCCCCGTGTTTGCGTGGGTTTCCTCCAGGTGCTCCGGTTTCCCCCACAAGTCCAAAAACATGCGGTACAGGTGAATTGTGTAAGCTAAATTGTCCGTAGTGTATGTGTGTGAATGAGTGTGTATGGGTGTGTTTCCCAGTGATGGGTTGCAGCTGAAAGGGCATCCGCTGCGTAAAACATATGCTGGATAAGTTTGCGGTTCATTCCGCTGTGGCGACCCCAGATTAATAAAGGGACTAAGCCAAAAAGAAAATGAATGAATGAATATATTATTATTATTATTATTTTTTTTTTTTTATTTTTTTTTTATTTTATTTTTTTTTTATTTGCTCTGTTAAACATCACTTTGAATTAAAATGTCCTAAGAGGGCTACCATGTTTGTCTTCAACTGTGTGTACAACATACACACAAACACATACAGTGAGCATTTTAAAGCCGCAATTCATCAGTGGATTTCTCATATGTCAGCTTATAGAAAAACCAGCTGATCGACATGACTTTGAAACACTCCAGTGTCCCTGTATCTGTGTTTACACTCCGTAAACAGTGGTGAGTTCGGTGAACTGATGTCCTTCACGGCCAATCACAGTCATGTGATTGTCACAGTCACAATGGCAAACCAACGATGTTTACGAACGTGCTCCACAGTGCTTAAATGTTCACAGTATCGATTGGTACTGGATTCCAGTATCATGACAACCCTATTTCCTTTCCAATTCCGAAGTCTAATTGCTGAGTTCTAATACTGGTCTTCTGTCACACAAAAAACAGCCTAATCAGTGGTAGCCAACCATGTCCTAGTGTATTTCGAAGAACAAATACATACTTTCATTAAAATACATAAAAAACTAAGCGGGGAAGATTTTGGATCATTATCCCAAACTGATATATGGAGAAACATTGTGAACTGGACAGTTTAAGATTTGGAACATATTGTGAATAAAAACCAAGGTCTCTCCAACTAGAAACTGATCTAAAGTTTTGGTTGGCTGGATAAACATTTAGTAAAATAATGAATTTGAGTTGCAGTAACAACACCCAACCAGGGGTGCGTTTCTAAAAAAAAACCTTAGCCAACTAAGGTCGCAAGTTCCGTTGTCACAATTATAGTTTAGCGGTTTGGCACTGTCGCCTCACAGCCAGAAGGTTGCAGGTTCGAGTCCTTGTTGGGCCAGTTGGCGTTTCTCTGTGGAGTTTGCATGTTCTCCCTGTGTTCGTGTGGGTTTCCTCCGGGTGCTCCGGTTCCCTCCATAGTCCAAAGACATGCGCTATAAGTGAATTGGGTAAACTAAATTGGCCTTAGTGTAGGAGTGAATGTGTGAATGCAAGAGTGTATGGGTGTTTCTCCAGTACTGGGTTGTGGTTGGAAGGGCATACTCTGCTTAAAACATATGCTGGAATAGTTGGTGGTTCATTCCACTGTGGCGACCCCTGTTAAATAAGGGACTAAACCGAAGGAAAATGAATGAATGAATGAATAAATGAATGAATGTTTGTAAAGGAAATATAGGCCCTATATGTGCCATTTACATTAATATGGAAAATGAATGCATGTTTCTACCAAAACTAATATGGGACTTTAAAAAAAAATTGTGTGCATGTAAACCAATATAATTTATGCAAAAAATATATTAAATTATGCGAATTTACTCTGCTTGAAGTTGTTACTCTGCTTAATTTGAAACATCATTGCAGACGATTTATGTTATAATTAACGTGATTCAAATGACAGATCTTTGGGAAACACATTTCCCAAACGATGCATCATGCTATGTGAGTTATGTCATTGTTTGGGAAATGCATCCCTGACTTGGTGTCTTTTACAATGCATTGTCAGAAATAACTTGAACTTGAACATCCTAATTGGATGTCCACCATTGCGCTGAAAGGACAGATTTTAGTGTGATTAATTATCAAAAGCTGAATATAATCATACAAGTGCCAAAATGTTGTTTTAACATTGTGTATCGCGCACACACCTGCGTCTTTATAAGCCAGTTTACTCCTCTGTTCTTCTGTTTGTTTGGATCGCAGTGCTTGTTAAAGCCAAGGCAAATTGAAACGTAATTTGTCTGTAATTTGATGTGAAGCTGGTAAATGCTTTGGCTTGAGCAGTGCCAGCTCCCTGAGAGCTTTATGACTGCGTTTACTACAGCAGGTCAAGAGATTATGTTGCTCATAAACTATAAATCTGAGCATCACAAGCGAATGGGTTGAATATTACCTGCGGATGGATGTGCAACATGAAGCTGCGGTTTTAACATGGTATTTGGTAGCTGGACAGATCCTCAGAGGTCTGTTATTGTATGTCAAACTGCCCTGTCAGGATAGAGGATTGTGGGTTTGGAAGAAAGCTTGAGGAGAAATTTAGAGTGCCAGCAAGTTAAATGTATGGAGTGCTTATTAATCATGAGACAAAATAGAGACCTCACACAGAAATCGCCTTAGGGGTGAAGTATGTCTTTGGTGTTAAAATACTTTCCTCTGTCATAGGCACAGATGAAAAGCACATATTATATCTTGCATTTTGAATTAGCTGTTTTAATTGTTTATTTTTCATTGAATTGACATTGCAGTAATTTGTGTGTTTGTTGTATCATTTTATATAGATGTAATATTGATACATTTTAGTTATAGTTGTCAAGGCAATATTTCAAATTTAATTTCAAGTTAAAAATGTCAGATGTAAATAATAGTGTTAAATAATAATAGTAACAATAATGTTAATAATAATATTTTTAAATTATGCCAAATACGATGTTACACATTATATAATATCATACTTTATTATTAAATTAGTGTTTGAAATTTTAATAAAGTTATATATATTTTAATACAATTATTTATGAATTAATTATTTATTTAACTTTTTTATAGTATTTAACATAGGCGATACGGTGGCTCAGTGGTTAGCACTGTCGCCTCACAGCAAGAAAGTCGCTGGTTCGAGCCCCAGCTGGGTCAGTTGGCGTTTCTGTGTGGAGTTTGCATGTTCTCCCCGTGTTGGCGTGGGTTTCCTCCGGGTGCTCCGGTTTCCCCCACAGTCCAAAGACATGCGGTATAGATGAATTGAATGAACTAAATTGGCCATAGTGTATGTGAGTGAATGAGTGTTTATGGGTGTTTCTCCAGTTCTGGGTTGCAGCTGGAAGGGCATCCGCTGTGTAAAACATATGCTGGATAAGTTGGCGGGTCATTCCGCTGCGGCTACCGCTGAAGGAAAATGAATGAATATTATTTAACATTGTCTTTCATATAAAAATATACTGTTCTAAAATGATAATATAACACATATTGATAAATTAGATGTACAATCTAATATTGCAAAAAGAAAATACAATATTTATATACAAATATACAAATAGTTTGTTTTTTGTTTTTGTTATAATTAAAAAATAATTAAGAACTATTAATGACCTGGCATCACTTTTTAAAATACTTGTTTTCTTGTGGATCTTACTGTTTTATCGTGTAATATGTTTAAATTTATATTACATGAGGATCCAGATTTTGAATCAATCAGTGTCTGGTGTGGGCGGGGCTATGCAGAGCAATTACCGTTGACTAGCTTGCCTTTATAATGACACAGGGGTGTGGCCAGAAGAGTGCGTGTTTATTAAACTGGCTTGAAAACAATCATTTAAAGGATTGTTAAAAAAATGTGACTTGCTTTGCATTGTGGAACACAAATGAAGAGAGAGAGAGAGAGAGAGAGAGAGAGAGAGCTGTTGGGTTCTGTGACCTGTTAACATGTTCCAGATTTAGCAGGAGGGTTTTGACAGGGCTCGTCATGGTGCCTCAGGGTTAATCCCACATGGGGCAAATTATCATGGCACCAGCAGAGGAGGGCGACACGTCACAAACTCGCACTCGAACAACACTCCAAAAAACAATCATACCACACAATCAACGTGTGGTCTGTGATTAAAAATAGGTAGTCCCCTCCCCCCTCATTTAAAATTTTTTATTCCCTTTTTCAAACCTTTCCAAGTTATCCTTGCATAGCCCATAAAATGTAAGTCATAAGCATGTGGTTTAACTCATTTATCACAAAAAGCCATCGCAAGAGCAATGTGCAGAAAACATGTTAGTCACACCACCACAAACACTTCCTGTATGAGAAACACAAGAGTTTCATACATACTCAGTTAGTTTTAAATGTTTTAAATGCACCCTGTTCCCTGAATCTTCCAATTGTGTTTTTCAAAAGAAACTGTTCATATCTATAAACATTTAGCGCAGTCAATCTCATGTGATTGTGAAAGAAGTAATGAAGTAATGGTCAGTCCTTCTCTGTTGTTGAGCCACTAATAAGGAACACGTTAGATTTTGTTTTAGATCTATTTGAACAAGCGTTGCCTCAGCCTACATTTTTGCTAAATATGTTCCAAATTCGTTTGGTTGCACATTTCAAATGACAAATCCACTAGAGGGAACTGTTTACATTTTTGCAAATTTGAAATACATTACTTAGGGTACACATTTTTTGTATGTTTCAGATACATGTCCTTCATGCACACGTACACAAAAGGGCAGTGATTGCCGTACAGACCACTTAGCGAAACGCTAATCTAAAACCTTCACTAAAACCAGCCAATAGGGTTTTTAAAGGCAAAGTTACTTTTATCTCTGTTATGGAACAGTGCTTCACCAGACTCAAACCAGAGCGCTTTGCATCACAAGTGCAACAAAGTGAGCTACTGAGCAAACTGATGTCATGGAAATTATTATTTTATTATTGTTATAAGTTTTAGATCAGGAGCTCATGGAGACAAAGATTTAGGTCCACACCAAGTGAAGTTCACCAATTGTCTAATACTTTATTCAAAGCACAGCTTATTTATACACTTCAGTCGAGCTGTGAAAACATCTTTAACCAATGGCTATAAGCCAATGGAAGTCTGGGTTAAAGAGCAACAGCTCAAAGACAAATAAAACTCCTTACGAAATATATTAACCTGACAGATACAAAGCTTTTACAGGATAAATATAAATTTCCCAACACACTGTCCTTGTTTAAACATATGTTTGAGTACATTTTTGTGCTTTTACACAAATGTAGACTGAAGCAGGCCTTTTCAATGAGCCTGTGGGTGAGAACATTTAGTGAATGGATCTTTGCATGAGATGACACATTTGCCAGCCAGCAGTTAGGTCTCTGCAACTCTCATATGATTGCACAGGACTGCACCTGGTTAGTACCTGGATGGGAGACCACATGGGATAACTAGTTTAATGATATATTGATGGGGAGTTTATACTGTTCAGTGAGCACCGTCCTTCAGATGAAAGGTTAAACCGAGGTCTTGACTCTCTGTGGTCCCAGTATGTCCTTCGTAAAGAGTAGGGGTGTGTCCCCGGTATCCTGGCTAAATTTGCCAATTTTAATAATGGTATTTACACGAAGGTTTTAAATACTCCACTGCATGATTTTTTAAAATCTGTCCATTGTTTAGAATGCATCGCTTGACACACCCATGACACTGCAGCCCCTATAATTTATGGATATATGATGTTTTTTTCTTTTCGACAATTGTTGTAATTATGTTGTAAAATTACTTATATTCCGACTCTCAAATATGCTTAACACATTTTTTAACATTTAAACCGCTTACTATTGATCAAATTATTTAATATAGGACAGGTGATGGGCACCGCAGTGTTGCAGGAGAGATCGGAGCTTCTTTTATTTACTTAACTTACTTGTTAATTCATAGTTTTCCCGAAAAACATGAAAGTGGCTGTTTAAATTGGGAGAAGAACAGAGTAAATTTTCTAGCAACCTAAACAGTGTGTATTTTATGTAAATAAAGCAAATCGTCCAATTATATTTAAAAATTATTATTATTGATGTCTCCATAGACATCTGTGTGTATTTTACAAACAATAAATGTTAGGTTTTGCTAGTACTTATGTGTATTTGAATGAATGTGACCTGCCAGGCTAATCACACTAGTGTGATCATATAGGTGAAGGGGTTAAAACTGTCTAAACGTTTTTGAAATACAATATACTACTTTCATTTAGCAAGAACACAAAAGTCATCAAAAGTTCAAGTAAAAACATTGTTTGTTTTTGAATGATAGTGTATTGAGTGTTTTCTACATAGTGCTCAAATCAATTGCAGTATTGTTATTTTTAATGTTATCTTCACTCTTACCTCCTCAGATGTTAGTTAAATAATTAGTAAGCCATTTTTACTCTGCCTTTATGAAATAGAAGTCACTAGAAGTCATCATTTAGCTGTTAATTTTAATAAACCAGAACAAGAGTAGAGACATTTTTATTTTGCATTATAACCAAAACTCCAATCCCCTAATGTGAATCTCCTTTTCTAATTTTATAATGCATTTAATTCACTAGTAGTTCTAAAATAACAGTCCAAATGTCTTTTGTGAGCTATAATTTCTACAAATCTGACACGACTCGCCCCATCAATTGCTCTCTCTGTGATATTCAGTGAAGAGACGAGTTTCACAGTCTGTAAAATTAAACGCATTGAATGGGTTTATTGTTTCACTGATTCCCACTCTTCTTAGCTAATGTCACATTAGGGGTGATGTAAACTCACAGCATTTGGCAACACTGAATGACTTTAGTGTCTGTCCAAAACACCTCGAAAAGATGGATTTCCCAGCGACATTAAGCAATGTATTATTTCTTGTCATGAGTGGGCTGATATTTTGGGAGTCACTTAGGGAGACGCTTCTCATGACACTATAAATAACAGACCGGCAGGCTCATCTTTGGCTTTGTTTTTCATCATACACAATCCAGCCATCTTCATGCTTTCTGAATGCACTCGGTCCAGCTTTGCTTGCTCAATCTGCAATCCATCTGAAAAAATACCATTGCACATATGTATTTAAACACAGCGCTTTTGATGTGTGTTTGTGCCGTTTCGAATGGAAACTGCATGTTGCATTTCATTCCTATGTTGTGAAATGCACTTAATCAAACACACTTGAAGATTTTTCTGGTGTTATATTCTGAGATCTGTTCTGAGTTTCATTAAATCTTTCGAATTCGTCTCATTAGTGTAATTAGAAGATTACAGTTGAACCAGCCCTTGTAAAGTCTGATTTCAGCATGAAGTTGTGGAGACACGATCTTCGTTTTGGATTTACCAACTCTTTGGGATGCAAGACCACAAAAAGTGGCTCTGTGGCTGCTTTTGCCTTTTAAGTTTAACAGCACTTGTTACTCTCGCTCATCTGTTATGAGGGGCTTTGTAGTATGGAAGGTTTCCGCCTGGGGAAACTCATTTATGGGGCTCTAGAGTTTGCGCATAGCCTTTAGCTAAAGGACTGGCCTTCATTAGCCATTATCAGACTCCTCCTAATGAACTGCACCATATGGCCACAGTTAGAGAGAGAGAGAGAGATGATTAGTGAAACTTTTACTGTTTGTTTGCGAACGAAGATTCCAGGGTTTAGACTTTGTGCAGCAGAGCAGAAAAACAATAAACGTTTATAAATCAGAGAAAATGGGGTTTTAAAGACACGCTTTTAAGAGCTGATAGACTTTTGACTGGATGTAAGGACAAATTGCAATTATAGAAATGTGGACTACTGACAACACTTTTTAAAAAAGGTTTCGATATGTTAACTATAGGTAATGTGAGTGTGTAAAAATTTATATTTTTGCAAGAGATTTTTATTTTTATTTTTTTGAAGGTGGCTAAAAGTCACCAAATAAATTCAGTCACCAGATAAATGTAGTCACCAAATAAATATACTCCCCAAATAAATTTACTCCCAAATACTAAAATAACTCCCCAAAGGTGAGCTACTCATTTATTGGTTACACATCTAATATGTACTAAAAATTATTTTTTACTTTAATACACAGACAAACATGTACCGAATACTGAATTATGCATTTCAGGCTATGGTATAACTCATTTTTCAATGAGTGGTATGGTTAAGTACAGTACAGTATGGGTCACCCTGATCAGGCTTATGTTTTAACTGGCAACAGTACCATTACAGTACAGTTGCGATTAACGTCATTCTCACTTGAAGAAGAAAGCCGTACAGGTTCACATACAGTATCACACATTCCACACTGTGTATTTAAAAATGGCGCTTCCTGTATTGTTATACACCTCTCTCAATGCATGCACAGGTGACTTCTTTATAAACCAATAGAATCAGCAGTGAGTCTAGCTCCATTCTTTTAATATCGTACTGTTGGTCTAGGTACACTTATGCCTCTTTCCACTGAGTGGTACGGTTCAGTTAGGTACGGTACAGGTCACCTTTATCAGGCTTGTGTCTCCACAGCCAAATGATATCAATGGTACCCTTTTGGTGGCCGTGGTGTACGACAGAAAGTTGTCAACATCCTTCTCGCTCAAGGAAATGTCAAAGTAAAGCTATACGGGTAGTTCACATATCATAAACAAAACAGATGCTTTATACACATAAATAGGCCTACTTGTGTATAAATGTTAATAACTAACCTTTCTATGAACATGATTTGATTATAGCTGCAGATCAATGATAATGCGAAATAGCCTACTGTAATGTCTGCGATTTTTATATAAAATAAAAAATAAATAAAACGTATATGAACACATACAGAACCTTACAGTCTCTGAAACGTTACCAATTACAAAAAAATAATTTCAAATATCGTTATTTCAAATAGAGCTCTCTAGAGAAAGCGAAACCACTCACGCTTTTAGATGGCCTTGTAAACAACAACAGGACACACGGCAGATTCTGCTCTTATTCTTAGCTTTGTGGCTGTTTATAAAGACGACGACAAGGTTTGTTTGGTCTCGGGTCGACCATGGCTTGTTATTATATGTATATATTATTATGGTGTAATGTCTCGGTTGTGTATTTAAAAATAGTGCTTCGTTTGTTTTCATTCTTCTGGCTTGTGCACACGTTTCTCTGTAAACCAATATCGTTCAGCTGCGCGTCTAGCTCCACCTTTTGGTACCCTTTTGTTGTGCTAGGTACCCTTTGGAAAGGGTACCCAAAAAGTGGTACGGTATGCTTTTTGGTACTTTTGACAGTGGAAACGGACATAAAAGCGTACCGAACTGTACCGTACCATACTGTACCACTGAGTGCAAATGGGCCATTAGGAAAGGGTGCCAAAAGTGGCACGGTACAATTCACTATTTTGGTACATTTGGAAATGGAAATAAATGAATACCATAGTGAACTGTACTGTAACACTCAGTAAAAATGAGCCATTAATTTGTAAACAATACTTAATGTAAGATTATAATATGCATGTGCTTGATGTCACATTTTTTCACAAAATCACATTTTTGAAGTTTGCAAAATATATATTTTCAGGCAAAAAAGTTTTGTGCGCATTTTCTCACAAACACCACATGTTAGGTCTGTAGGCAGAAAGAAGTCTTTTGCGGTTGTTCAAACAAAATGTTTACTCTATGAAGCGACTCCAATCAAATTTGTTTTTAACACCTCTGGAACTGGATAAGCTCAAAATGTCTCAGACCCTGTTTACACCTATATTCGGTGTTGCCTATTTGTGATCAGGTTTACGAAAATACTCCTTAGGGTGAAATCAATATTTCGTGTCCATGTTTTATTGTTTTTATGAGTAATCATGTAACACTTACAGCTGAGTGATTTTCATGCAATTTGTTGGGGGTCTAAGCGCGGTGAGACTGTCCAGACGGAGCCCACACTTCTCCCCCATCATGTAAGATGTTCGGTGTTAATTGTGGAGGGTTTTTCCTGTATGAGCCTGTGGGGGAAGAGCTCTATTCTGTTTTACTGAGCACTTACAGATGTCCCTTAAGCTTTTGATGTCTTCATGTTTTCCCCTTTCTTCTTTCTCTCTCTGATTTTGACTGTAGTTGTTGGTGGGTTTACGGTTTTCTGTGGCGAGGCTGGAAGACGCCCCTCCTACCATTGGCTTTGAGGTGCAGATCCACAGGTAAATAAATGTCAACCCATATGCCAGTTACAAATCTGCTAGTAGCATCTTTGGGCTTCGTGTTTTCTCAAAGAATCACATTTCTGGCCAAGTCTTTGTCAACAGCCAAGTTTTTACATTCCTATTGTTCATAAAGTTATAAATATTCACTATGGGTCAAAACCTTTGGGATGAATAAGTTTGGGATCAGTAAGAAGCCTATTCTGCTCACCAGGGTTGCATTTACTTGACCAGAAATGCAGTGAAAACTTTAAAATTGTGAAATATTATTACAATATAAACTAAATGTTTTCTTATCTAATGTAGATCAAATGTATTCATTTCTGGGATCATTAATGCATCATCAATCCAGTCTTCGGTTTCACCTGATCTTTCATAAATCATTATAATATGATAATCTGCTGTTGGGCTGTTCCATATTTTTGTGGAAACTGTGGTTTAGAACCGTCAAAAGGACCATTCATTCATTTTCTTTTCAGCTTAGTCCCTTTATTAATCTGGGGTCACCACAACAGAATGAACTGCCAGCTTATCCAGCATATGTTTTATGCAGCGGATGCCCTTCCAGCTGCAACCCATCACTGGGAAACATCCATTCACACTTATTCACACACATACACTACACACATACAATTTAGCTTACCCAATTCACCTATACCTCATGTCTTTGGACTTGTGGGGAAAACCAGAGCACCCGAAGGAAACCCACGTGAACACGGGGAGAGCATGCAAACTCCACACAGAAATGCCAACTGACCCAGCCGAGGCTCGAACCAGCAACCTTCTTGCTGTGAGGTGATTGTGCTACCCACTGCGCCACCGTGACGCCCATCAAAAAGTACCATTAAAATGTATTTAGTCTGATTTATCAAGGACACAAAACATTTAAGAGTGAAAGTTAAGACATTTTATAGTGTCAAAAACATTAACATTCCACAAAACTATGAAACATTGCTAATTATAAGTCTTTATTAATTAGATTTATTAAATAGATTAGATATCAGTAATAATTGATCATAATAGAACAGCAAATCAGCTTGATATAGTAATTTCTGATGCTGAAAATTTAGAATGAATTTACAATAATACATTTTAATCCAAATTAAGTAAGAAAGCTGTCATCTTTAATTGAAACAATATTTTAAAAATTTTGGTAAAGTTTTTATTGCATTTTTGATCAAATAAATGCAGTCTTGCTGAACAGAAATTTATTATTTTAAAAAACATTATATAGTATTACTGATCATAATCTTTTAAACAGTAGTGTATGTGTAAGTGTGTATCTAAAAAGCTTAACATGGCTAGCCAATATTTCTGGTACCTTGACTTGTGATATAATTTCAAGGCCTCTCAGCAGTATGTGCATGTGAGAACAAGGTAAGTGGTGCGTGTCACTTTGATGTATGTTTTGTGGGGTCATTTTGTAAGCATGGGCCCCAAATGTTGGTCGTTCTAGGGTCAGGGCTTCAGAACAGGAAGCTGAGTGTTGATAAGATGTCCTTGGATGGGTCACAGAAAATGGATCGCATACTTAAAGAGACTTTTTTTTGTCAAAGTGAGGGTGTATGTGTGGAGACAAATGGCAATTTTGTGTTTATATACTGGGAAAAAGGCAGTTCCCCATCATGGTAACTCCAACGTGTGTCTGGAACCAGACATATGGGTGTTTGCCAGACGACCAATCACTCTGAAGAGTAAGAAAACAGGCCAATGAATGCCAAATGAATTGGCAGAGCTCAGCTCCACTGCTGACAGCGATTAGCCATTAATGGGCTATAAAAGCCGGCAGCTGAGCAGTGAGCATTAGAATTTTGCTTCAGAGCCTCTCACGAGACTGAAGACACTCTATCTGCCAACCTGATTTCAAGACTGAAAGCAGTTTACTCACCAGTTCGGGAGATGACGCAACAGCGGCGGTCGGTCTGGGCTTTCCTGTCCCCTGGGCGTTTTGACTGTGTTTGACTGTGTCTCTCTTAGGAAAATCTGCTCTTTTATTGGAAACTGCTATTTTTGTGCACACCAGCAATCAACACGTCTTTTTCAAGACACTATTCTGACTGTGCGTTTCTGGATGCGGTGGTTCCTATCTCTGGATGATGGGCATGGGTACTGCATCACAGGTCTGGGGGTCCAGCATGTCGATGCGGGGCTCGCAGACAGCTCGTGCTTTCACTGTGAGAGCATGGCTGTTGCACAGCTGAGATTGCAGCTTCCAGGCCACCCCCACTTCATCGTACCCAGAGAGCGGTGGGTTATACCAATCCTATCTGCACGTTTTGATCTGTCATCTGTTCAGGATGCCGATCGGGATGCTCATGCAGAAACGCATCCCCCAGTGCGTCCGTTCATGGGATTGGTTGCAGCTATAGACCTGAAGGACGCTCACTCCATGTCTCGCTAAAAACTCTCCTCCTTATAAACAGTGTTTTTTCCGTGTGTGAAACAGTGTGCGACTGGGGCCGAGCATGGCAGTAAACGGTCATCCCCTTCGGGCTCTCCCTGTTTCCATGCGTGGAGGATGCCCTGTGCCTCTTCGGCACTTGAGTATCTGCATTTTTTTGATTATTCATTCACTGGATTATATTTTTTCAGGTCCTTGACCTAGTCGATTATGCACAGGGACCTGGTGCTCCGGCACCTTGGCCTGTTGGGGTTTCAGGTCAACAGAGAAAGAGTACGTTTTCCCCCGGGCAGAGCTTCTCTTATCTCGGGTTGGAACAGGACTCGGTCTCTATCACGGTGTGCTTACTAACAGCGCATCGGGCAAGTTCTGCCCTGTCCAATAAATTCACTGAATTTATTCACTAAATTTTATTCACTAAGTTTTTAGAGGCTCCTGGGGCATATGACATTTGTAGCCACTATCATGCTGCTTATTTGTATGCTGCTACATACTTTTTGTAAAAGAAACAACAAACATATGTAGCATTTCATAGTAATATACATGAATTACTAGACTCTACTAGACCAAGAACACATTACATTACTCAAAAGTGACAGTAAAGACATTAATAATTTTGTTTATATAATATATAAATTTGTCATTTTCATAAAAATGCTGTTATTCCAAACATTCTGTTCATAAAATAATTCTTAAAAAAAGCATGTGTAACATCTTGATGACGGGAGACGATGACATGACGAGACTGAACATGGGATACATTAACAAAAACGGATTTATTGAATACACTTACAGGAACAAATACTGGATACGGGTAGACAGGACGACACAACCACACGGACCACAGGAAACAAACGAATCAAAATACCGGACGACAATGGACACAGATGAAAGGGTATAAATGGATAGGGGATGATTAAACTAATGACACACAAGGGATGAACACAGGTGGAACAAATGAACATTGATGGTGGCGGGAAAAGGACAAAAAGCACATGATGAAAACAAATGATGACACGGACGAACACTGACAGCATGGTTTATATATCATTAATTCACATTATTATTACACGACATTCCAAGGTATGTTTTCCCGAGATAACAACTGCTAAATAACGCAGGCTCCTCTGGGAACTTGGAAACACCTTGACTGTCACTGAAAATGTTCACATCCTTTTGCTTACATCCACATTCATTTGTATCTGTTAGTCTGTCACGTTGCTGTTTTTGACTGTTTGGCACCGTTTTGTGAATTAATAATTTGTAGGTTAGAATCATTCAACTGTTTTCATTTCTGTCAGCTTTGCGTTTTTGACTGTTTGGCTCTATCTTGTGACTGGATAATTTACAGGTTATTGTATGCTTCATCAGCTCCAATCAGCCGGTTTTGTTGCTGTCAGCTTTCCATTTAATTAAAGGATTATTAACTATTAAGGCCCAGAATAATGTTTTGTGTGTAGTTTTTATATATTTTTTGCATTCAATAAGTGGGATAAAATCTTTTCAGTCTTATACAAGATGATTCGCATCAGGCAGATAAGCCTGACGTGCTTTATTCTGCAATAGCAAACTCCTGGATGTACTTTATCTTAATAATAAGATGAACCAATATAAAAACTGTACACACAATGACAGTTGATAATAACTGAGTACCATATCAGCCTATTAAAATGGTTTCTGCAAGATCATTTGACACTGAAGACTGGAGTAATGATGCAGACATTTTAAGCTTTGCTGTCACAGAAATTAATTATATTTTTAAAATAATTAAAGGTACACTAAGCAAATTTTACCAAACTGTTGATATTTGAAAGCAGCAAAACAAACTAACTGTATTTTTGATATGTCCGCTATCATTACTAGACCGGCCTCTTACTGCTGATTGGCTGCAATTGTGTTTTGGGGATTGGTCCAATTTTACCTTCAAATTAGAAAACAGTTGATGTAATCTATAATAGCAAGAGACTTAAAACAAAACATAAAAAAATTATATATTCCAACATTTGACCTTTTAGTATATATCAATATTTGATGTTATACATAGAGAGAACTAGTAACTAGCTTTTTAACATACATACTAACATGTTATTCACAAGTTCAGAATCAGAAATGCAAAAATACAGTAAAACATTAATATTATGAAATATTAAAATAACTTTTAGTATTTCTCAATAAGCATTTTTTCTTATCTTTATCAGTGTTAAAACAGATACTTAACATTATTGTGGAAACAATCATACATTTTTACAGCTAGAAAGTTAGTATAAGATTATTAATGTATATTGAAGCATTACAATTGTATTCACTCATCCTAGCTAAATAAAGCCAGTATATATTTTGAACTGTATAATTTTGGTATAATTCTTTTTGGTTTTATTGAATTCTGATTCTGAAGTGGAGGAGCTTGTTTAATAATCAGCAAATTAGATTTTTCATATCATATTGATTTAAATATGTTTTATTCTTATCAAATATCTTTTATGTTTTTAATTTTATTTTTTATGCAGTTTTATGTTACATAATGTTTGAGTTAAATTATATTTTATATATTTATGTAAACAATTAGATTTTTTTTTTCATTCTAATGAAAACAGAAATTATAAAACACTTACTTTTTAACCAGATAACCCACAAGGCAGTCTATAAGTTTTACATATTACATTTTGTCTGTAGCAGAACATAATAGTACATCTCAATCAGAGTGTTTCATGTCTTGATTTACATGTTCAGTTATGCAAAGAGGTGAAGTGTATTGGTTTCAGTAACACTCCTGACTGTGATGTTCCTCACACACACATACAGGCAAGGGAAGGTTTTTATGATCACATGTTGGTTTTGGGGTGTTCAGATGACTGCCAGGCCGCTCTCAGAGGACCACATATTTCCCTAAGGGTTTAATCACTGAACCCTAAACTCTCAGAGAGCAAGGTTAGGTCAAAGCGGAGGCCGAATGTTTGAGTGCATACATGTAATATGTTTGCACTTAAGTATGTGTGCTGTATGAATGCATTTGTGGTGTGTGTCTTATCTGTTTCGGTATGTGTGTCTCTGGAGGATAGAAACATTTTCTGGTGACTAATGTTAGCCACATGTTCCTCTGCCCGCTCTGATTTTTCTCCTTGAGACTAAGAGAAAGACGGAGAAGGGGGAGAGAGACAAACTATAGAGAGAGAGAGAGAGAGAGAAGCCAGGTGTCATGAAGTAAAAAACAGTTTAGTTTAGTGTTTGTGCATGTATGATGTATGGATCTGATGGTTGGCAGTATTGGTGGCTTGAATTTTGCTTTTAAAGTCATTTTCAATTAGAAATTGTTAATTGTGTTGTGCAAGTTACCTACAAACATTGTAAATTACTTGTTGCTGTTATTTCTTACCTTATGATATTACTGTCTCAGAATTGTAATGCGTTACATGAAATTACCTTTAGAAAGTACTATAGGAGTCATCAAAATATCGAGTTTAAAGGCACAATATGAAAGAATGTTTTAATAAAATATAAAAAAAAAACACTAGGACAGTGTTAAATATTTTGCTAACTGTACTTACATTATCCCCTCCAAAAAAACAACCTTTAAATAAAAGTGTATATACTGCTGTTCTCTGGTGATTTGAATTGCTTATTTTATTCTCACTTTTAGATAGCTTTCAATAAAAGTTGAAAAAATAAAAAGATATTTCAAAGAATGTTCAAAACTACACATTTCTTTGTTGTGAATACATGTCCTGTAGTGGACATGTCCTACCAGAATTCTAGACTAGGATGGCCATAGCAGTGCTTTGACCGTTCTCATATAAGAAGTTATATTGTCACGTCATATTTACATGAAACCTTCTATTGTGATATTGGATTTAAGCTTTGAATGTCTGTTATCATATTTTATAAAGTCATTACCCTAAAAATACAATGTATTTGGTAATGCAGCCTAAAAATGTGTACTAGACCACCTGCTTAATATTTATGCGGGCACAATACATTTATCAGAACTAGATTTTTCCCACAACATTATTAATGCATTTTGTACCCTTATAATTTTATTTGGTCTCAAGGTTTCATATTTCTTGTCTCATGATTTACTATTTAATAAGACATTTCGACTTGAATGAATGAAACCAAATCTTACAAGGCTACAAAGAGTGAGTTTTATGGCATATAGTAAACATAGCATTTTTGTGAACCCCAGTTATTCAACAAGATCAAAGTTCCAATAGTCAGACTTTTATGTTTCTTTTTTAACGTTTTTCTTTTATGTTTCTTTCCTGTCTTTCCACTTCACTGCTGCAAAGACAGATTGCCAGGTTGATATGTGTGCTTACACTTACCTTAGTCTGAGTTTTAGCTGGTTGCTGTGCTTTCTGATGTGGCACTTTGGGGAATTGATAAATGTAAATCATTTAAATGCTTTAGAAACAAATTTTTATTTTGTGCATTCTCACAATTTGTAGTCTGAAAACGCACAACTCATTTGTCCAAAGTGTAAATCTGTTTATATAATATTTGAATTCATTGTCATGATGTGTAGTGAGAAAGAGGGTCATCTGGGGTACCGGTGTATGTGTGGCTGGTGGATATGCTGTGGTTTTCACTTCACAATGACCGGCGAGACAGTGCACTTGGGGAATTTTAGGACAGCGACACACTCAGATGAAAACAGTATTGTTTTCTGTTCATGCTGTCGTCCTCACACACTCAGAGGACAGACATGTTCACTGAACACAGATGCTCCTGCCTCCGGCTCACACATGGATCTGCTCAATACTCTGAGACAGTGCACTCATGAAGAACCTTCGATGAAACCTTTCCATTCTACAAACAGGTCTTTATAGTGGGAAACAAATGTTCTTTAGATTATAAAGATCTTTACACTTCGGGATAAAAAAAAATATTATTTTAGGAACTGTTCACTGAAATGTTATTTATGGGATCAGAAATGGATCTTCATGAAACCTCCATCCATTGTGACTGGTCTTCTACTTATAGCATATGTGAGAAATGAATCTTTATTTCATCATGTGAAGTTTTCTCAGCACCTTTAAACACATTGAAATAATACAATAGTAAAACAATAACAATGATGTTGCTTTTAATTATATCAATTTGATCCCAAGTCATCATCCTTTAAATGTTTGTGTGTAAAATGTAATTGCTTTTGCAGTGCAGAAAACAGCATCTTTTCGACATGCCAGTAACACAAACCAAACACTTCCAGGCCTCTGCTTCAACTAGTGTTTGAGACTCAAAGCAGACATTGCTCACGCACAGCCAGTGAAGGTTATAGACTTGGGCAAATATGATGCTAATGAATATAAGTGTGTGAATGAATAAAACTAGAATTGCAGTTTTGGTTGTTGGTTGTTCACTAAAAAATTGCTTGGTTGGTACACAATTCTTTCAAATCAAATTTAAGTGGATTGAACATAAAACAATTAAGCTGACCATCCCCCCCCCCCCCCCCCCCCCCCTGAGCTGTTGATTCAGCTCATTTTACATAAGTAATTTGAACAAGCAGCAAAAATAATTGTTTCGGTATATTCATTGTGCATTGCGTAAAAGATCTGCAAAGATTAGGGTTAGGGATTAGGTTAGGGATTTGAAATTAAAAAGGTAGGGGACCAATACAGTACAAGCTATCCAAAAAAAGCATAAATGGCACTTATATAAGTAAAGATTGTTGTTACAATTACATTTTTTTTTCTCTAAACAGCTCTAACAAGGACAACTCAAGAAGCGTCCCAGTAAATTTGACTCTGAGCATTGTGGCGAGAGCAGAGGTGGAGATCAGAGGGTGGGTATCTCTCTTTATCTGGCTCTTTCTGTCTCACTGAGGAGAAATGAGTTGCCCGAGTCCAATTTCAAAGAAAAATAACCCATATTGCCACTGTTTGACTGCTCAGAGAGTTCAAAGTGGAGTTTAAATAAATAAAATTATAAAAAAGTACAGATATGTATTTGTGTGGTCGTCTGTGAAGGATTAGCTAATAAACAGTGTATTTCTATACTTTCCCCATTTCTCAGTGAACTATGCGTACTATATAGTATAGAAATCTGCCACATTACTAATTCAAAAGAGATTTTGAATAATGTTTATTAGCTAATATGTATAAGAATGTATATGCTAAACAGTTGCATCTTACAGTACTTGCTTGTATTAAAAGCTGTCTCTCTTTTTCCTCAGTGTGTCTCATCCAGCTCAGGTTGTTTTGCCTTTCCCTCGATGGGAGCCCAAAGAGAAACCTGTGAGAGAGGATGAAGTCGGCCCTCAGGTTCAGCACATATATGAGGTGCGAATTAAACAGACACAAAAACAAAATATACATGAAAAAATATGAGAGAGATTATAAAAATACTCAAACTAACATGTTTTTGTTAAATGGCTAATAACCTTCAAAACTTTGATATGATTAAAAAGACCTGGATCAGTAGTAAACATTTTCAATATGTCACTCATACATAGAAAGTAGACATACTTTCATAAAGCTGTGTTTAGAGTGTTAGTGAATACATATTTTCCAAAAATTATTCTCAGAAATGACCAAAAGTGACTCAGCATGATTTTTAACAACCCAATTTTCTGTCCAAACAAAAAAGTCAAACGCTTCTCTATTATTAGCTATTTGCTACGCTAACAACAATAAACTTTCCCCTATGGAGTATAATGCATTAAGCTAGCAAAAACCAACTTCTGGTTTGTTTTTGTTTTTCTAGAGACTCCTGACCTCTTTTTGCTGCACAAGGGCCTCATTAAATGCCATCTGTCCTGCGGCTATTAATTTTTTAATTGGCTGAAATGTTGGCCAGACGCTGTACAGATGGTTTGTGTTACAAGCAGCTTCAGCTTTGCCATGTTCTGTCCAAGCGCTAATGCTAATGCTAGCCTAGGGTTTTTGATGATTTCACATTAAATGTATTTGGCAAAATGTAACATAGTTTTTTTTTTTTTATGGAATAGCACTTTTATTTTACAGTCAAATTGCAGAAGTACACTGTATTATATTACACTGTCTGTATTATAGCCTATAGTTGTTGTTATTAATAGAGACTGGATAATAACAAGATATTAACCCTGACATCTAAACTTAATCTTAACCATGTAGTTACCTCAAATTATTGTATTATTGTAAGTTTGCAGTGCTTTATCAGTGCTTTAATCTCTAAAAGACAAAATAGAAAATATTCATATAGAAAATTCAGTATTCACTAAAATATTCAGTATACATCACTGTATAAGTTATATTTTATAATTCAGTAATAAAGTAATGAAAAAAACAGCTCTAAAGAAACAAATTTAATGCTTATTTATACTGGTTTTGTCACTAATCTCTCTTCTTGTTCTTAGTTACATAACAAGGGTCCGAGTTCAATAAGCAGGACAGTGCTGGAGGTGGGCTGGCCCAGTCGCTACCGTGAGGAGCACCTTCTCTATGCACTTCAGGTCATTACTGACGGACCAGTTCGCTGCAGCACCAACAGCTCCCTCAACCCACTGGAGTTAGAGGTAAACTCTCTGTCCTGTGCTGCACATTTACAGAAAAGAGTCTGCATCCAGAATTCACACTACTTCAGTGAAACTGACCACCTGACTACACTTTGTCTCATCCTGTTTGCACTTCTCAGTTGTGTCCTTTACTGTCGTAAAGCTCTAAAAAACATTATAGCAACATGCTAATTCACACTACCGTGATGCCGTAATAATAAATAAGTAAACAACATGTTAATTCATGCTAACAACATGTTATTTCATGCTAGCAACATGCTAATACTTGCTAGTTACATGTTAAAATGTGGTAAAGTCATTTTAGCAACATGCTAAAAGCAACATAATTCATGATAAAAACATGCTAGCAACATGAAAAAAATTAAATACTTTAAAACATATTTATAAGAAAAGATTATAAAAGCCTTTAACTGAGCTAAGTCATTCAAATTGTAGATCTACAAAAGTTGTAGATCTATAGTTTATTGGTCAGGATTCTTATCAGTTGTTCTCACCAAATCAAGGTTTCCCTTTACTCTTTATATTAAAAAGCACATGTTAAATCATATATTTGCTACAAACATTCTAAAAACATGATAGAAACATGCTAATTCTGGTTACCAACGCATGCAACTTGATGATATGAAAACAACAAACTAATTCATGCAAACAACACACTAAATCATGTAAAACATACTAATAACATGCTTAATTCATATGAAAACATTGATTCAACGATTGATGTTTCTTCCTTTGTCAGTATGTTTCACTTTTGTGTTCTCTGCTGTTATCAATCTCAAGTTTCAGTGCTTTTACTAATGAGTGTCAAATAATGTAAAACGGCGCCTGCTGAGCTCGGCTAGTTTTTGATCAGAGTGTTGGACAAATGCTGACCCCTCTACTCTCTCGACTGGGCTATATTATCGCTCTTCAGATTTCACATGCAGTCATTATGAAGCATCACGGCATCCTCATGAAGTCTCTTCTCCTTGTAACTGATCTGCGTTCATGCTGAGTTCAGAATTTTAACCACCTGGACTGATATTAGAGCTTTTCTTGTGAACTTTACAGGAGGGAGATTTTGGCCCAGAAACGCAGTGTCTGCCTTTCTGACTACTTTACATAGAGACAACTCCATTTCATAATATTAGTGACTAACTTTTTTTTTATTATTGCAGTTTTTTGTTTTGCTTCTCAGTTTTGTTTTCCATTTTAAGTTAAGGTTAAATATTAATAAATATCATGAGAGTGTATGGCGGCACAGGGCATCTACTGAAGGATAGTATATCATTTGTTGCTTTCTAATGACTTATTAATTTATTAGAACTTAGCTAAAAATTGCATTTTATTTAAGTAAATATTTCAAATAAATAATTTATTAAATGTGTGTATGTGTGTGTGTGTGTGTGTGTGTGTGTGTGTGTGTGTGTGTGTGTGTGTGTGTGTGTGTGTGTGTGTGTGTGTGTGTATATATATATATATATATATATATATATATATGCAAAAATGTAAAAGGACAATAAAATTACTGTGTGGTCTACTTTACATAAAGTGTAACTTAAAATTTTATTGAAAATAAAAACATTTAAATAAACCACATATTCAAAAACTGCATAACTAAATAATACTAAAATATCACTGATTTTGTTTAATTAACCTAACAGTTCTCTTCTATACACACTGTTTTTGCATAGAATATTTTTTGCATCACTGTATTTCTCCTTCATGCTTATAGACCTCGACTCTTCAGGACACTCCAGAGTTACTGGGCTTCCTGAGGAACAGCAGCGGAGTGACCCGCCGAAGACGATCTGTTTCTATTGGCCAAAGCTACAGCAGCAAAACACTGGTACAAACACACACAACCCATCTGAACCCACAAAACCATCTCCTACATGTGACAGATTGACTCATATGTTGAACTTGACATGTATTGGGGACCTGTGTTGACCTCAGAGGGCAAGATCACCTGTAAATCTCCTAACAGCTCATCCATATTATGCTTATTGTCTCTTTAGGGGATTTGTGTGTGCTCATGGGACAGATGGTTTTCATAATCATTGTCCATCTCGCCGCAGGTTATAAGATAAGATGGAGCACAGGTCAAGTCAAAACCGATGGCATTCATATTACATGCACATCAGCACTCAAAAAAGAAAATGTGACGACTTTAAATCGCTCACAATCGTGAGATTTTTAACACGCACAGAATATCTGCTGAGGTACAATGAGGTCAAGATGTTTATATCGTATACGAATTTTAGATTTTTAAACGTACCCTACAACTTTGGGGCCACTATAGGGATGTGGGAAATGTAATATTGTGCAAAAATATATATTATTAATTTGCTTATTAATACAGATAACAGGTTTTTTTTCTCACTCAATGTCATCTTTATATTATTATTATTATTATTATTATTATTAGTAGTAGTAGTAGAAGTAGTATTAGTAGTATAGAATTCAATGTGTTTCAATATTCCCACATTTAATGAATTTATGTTTCAAATAAATAAATTAAGTTTTAAATAAGGTTTAAGTTAGATTAAGCTGCTTTAAATTGAAGTCTGATATTTACACATATTAATGAATAGGGAATATTTACAAGGACTTTTAATTTACAGTAAGCCAGCTCAAGCGCTTCCGGTGAACCGTAATGCCATTAGAAAATCTCTGTTTAAGATCTGTTTTTTTCACTGCCTGGTTGATATAGCATATAAAGTGGGTCTGACAAAAAGCACTGCATTAAATTCCACTGTTCTGCACCATGTCTTTAAAATATGGAAATTGTATTTTACCACAGTATTTTCAATAGAGTTTCTGCGCTAGCCTGCTGATCCTGACGACATTTGTGTAAACAGCCTTTTTATCTTGATTTACACCTGAACAACTAAATGAATGCTCAAGTCTATTTAACTGATAATGCTTTAATTACATTACAACATTGATGCTGTAAAAGGAACCTTATAAAATTAAAAATAGTCACATTAATCTTTTCATCGGATGTTTATCAGTGGCTGAAAAACACTAGCTGTGCATATAGCCCATTGTAAAATTTCAAATGCTGACTTTGACTGCTTATTATTGGTAATTAAAACTATTAGCTATGAAAAAAATGGTAACTGAAATAATACTAAATTTGAAATTATTCTATATAATCTAGGAATCATATTACTTATGCACTTAATCTAGGAAAAAATATTCAAACTTAAGCATTCATTTAATCAGTGTTAACTAAGGTAGACAAATTCATAAACCATTACTGAGCTGGTAACATTACTGAAAGTGCAGGGTCAATCAGTACAACCTGAAACACTTACTATAAACAAATCCAATTTTTACATTTAGCAGTCATTGTTGTGCCTGTAATTAAATTGTAATACGTTTTAATAAATATAAAGTGTATATATAAAGCAATCCATAAATGTTTAAAAAAAAGTAAAGCAAAAACAGTAAACAGTTGTTTATTTGACTGGTCTCGCACATCACTAGTACATTCTTTCTCCACAAACAGGATGAGACTATCAAAAGAAGTTTCTCAAAAGAATGTGAAAGATGCCAAATTAGATCTCATTCTGTACTTTTTTTCTTGTTGTGTGTGTGTTTTTGTCTAGAACTGCTCGAATGTCAAATGTCTGATGGTGGAGTGTGTAGTGGACCGTCTGGATCGAGGGCAAAGTGCAGTGATCAAGTTCAGATCTCGACTCTGGGCTCACACCTTCTTACAGGTGTGTATATAACACAAATGTCCTTTTACCTTTTAATCTATGATTTACTCACTCTCAGAAATGATATTTGAAATGTATACAGTAAGGGCTTTTGAAATCGGTGGGCTTCAGTGTTGTTTGGTACACAACATTCTTTAAAAAACAATTCAGGGATTAAATAAAAATTGTAGACCAAATCCATTTTGTCCTCTTTTGTCCAAAAACAGCAGCCAAAAATGTGTTAATTCATTCATTGGTTCATTCATTCATTTTCCTTCGGCTTAGACCCTTTATTTATCAGGGGTCGCCACAGCGGAATGAACCACCACACACATGCACTACGGCCAATTTAGTTTATTCAATTCACCTATACCACATGGGGAAACGGGAGCACCCACGCCAACACGGGGAGAACATGCAAACTTCACACAGAAACGCCAACTGACCAAACCGGGGCTCGAACCAGCAACCTTTATCCAAAAATTTAGTATGTCTAATATCTTTGTTCCATAAACTTTGAGTTTAGTCAAAAATATTAATAATAATTTTTAAAATATGCCATTTTCTATTGTGAAAAGCAGTTTAAAATGGCATAAGGAGTAATTTATAAAGAAAAATAAATGAATGAACTATCACTTTAAGAAGCCTGCTTGTCATAATCCAGAGCACAACATCTGCTGGTGTTTTCATCAGAGATGCACTGAATGTAATAACAGAGAGGGATGCAGCGTGGAGTCCACGGTTGTGTATAAACATTGACAAAGTGTCTCAGTGTTTTTAGATGTTATCTTCGCAGTATCTCTGTAATGTCCAGCTGGTGATTTTCACTCCTTAAATCACTGATGGATCAAAGGCTCTTATTAAGCTGCGTTTACACTGACTGTGATTTGCAGCAACAAACTGACCGGCAGTAACTCAATTTCAACAAAAGTCTGCTATTGAGGCGACAGACATTTGCTGATGCAGGAGATGAGAGCAGAGTTCATCTTAATGTAAATGTACAACACAATTTAGTAAGCATAGGGGGGAAAATGTAAAATAAACGTCACTTACCCTTGTGTTGTTTTAATACTGAATAATTTGCTTTCAACTGTGAAAGATAAATTAAGATTTTTTGCGCAGTGTTTTTTTTTCTTTCACACAATGAAAGTCAACGGACTTTAATGCCATTTGAACCCCATTGACTCATTGCTTGGTTGCAAAGAAAACAAGTCACACTGGAGCCAAATTTATAACAACAAAAAATGTCTTAAGATAATCTAAGTCTTCTTTTCTGATATATGTGTATATATATGTGTGTGTGTGTGTGTATATATATATATA
>CAIGQW010053747.1:10603399-10650343 GCA_903798125.1 Danio choprae
ATATATATATATATATATATATATATATATATATATATATATATATTCATACATAAATACAATATGTGAAACTATTTATTATTATGGAATGATGAAAAGAGATTCCTAAAATACCCTTTTTAAACCTTCTTTGACTCCAATGTTCAAAAGAATGAAACAATTTTGAGTCTGACTTCATCCAATCTATGCAAAGTAGTGCATATTTAATTACATAATTCCTCATCTGCATGTTAGTGTTAGCAATTCTTAGTGTGAAAAATCAGCTGGGGAAGTATGATGATACATATTAGTTATTCATGTAAATTACCTATTTACCTGGATTGTTTAAGCAGCTCAACATTTTTCAACATTGATATACTGTAATAAAAATATTTTTTTCTTGATCACCAAGTAGCATACAAGATCTGATACTAATGACTGGCATAATAATACTGAAAATTCAGCTTTGTCATAACATTACAAAAATATATATTTTTAAATAGAAAACCGATATTTTAGAGGGCACCTATTTTACTCATTTTTCAAGATTTAAGATCATTCTTATGTGTCTCCAGAGTGTGTCTGTAAAGTTTCAGCTCAAGATACCCATCAGATTATTTATTATACCTTTGTGTGAACGTGGGGATTTTCAACTCTGAGCACACTTGAGCTGTTTTTGTTGCCTGTGCCTTTAATGCAAATGAGCTGGTTCTTCTCACCCACCGTTCCCATGTGCGTATCAGAGCCCCAGAGATCGCTTTCTATTGCTCTAATGCATGTCTCCATTTCCTGCTGCGTCTCATGTCAGATAAACAGCACAGTGACAAATAAGAATGAGTTGTGGAGTTAATTAAAGCGTTTCTGAAATGATGAATCACACACAATGCCGTTACAAAGTTCACGCAAACGCACATGCAAACTTTGCACTGTTTGCATGGAAAATGTTAAAGGATACACGTTAATATACTCTGCTGTATGGATATCCGTTAAGTTAATGTACAATATAAACCTGATTTATTGTCCACAAACCAGGATTGAAGCATCTTCTTTTATAATTGTACTGACATGCGGCTGTGGTTATAAATTACACAGCGATTTTACTGTCTTTGTTACAAACATGAATTTTATTGTTTTTAACCTGTAAAACTCATTCTTGATGTGCAGATGATCACAGAGAGCTGAACAGATCTTTTTAACCCCAGTTGCTTTGTGCAAGTCCTGTCTTGTGGATATGATTATACGCGTTACTATGAAGACATGTTAATGCGTGGCTGTTATTCAATTCAGTGGGTGGGGAAAACTGCACTCCTACATCACGTTGTGGTGGGCCTCAGAATTGCAGGAATTTCAATCCTATTTTAACCTCAGGAAATTTTTTAAAAGACACTTGTTGTGTTTATATCACTCCAGTATGACTGTGGACACACTATACCTACACACAGTTCTGTCCAAACAGCTTTCAAAAGTTGACTTTCATCATAGGTGCCCTTTATGTAAATTGCAATAGAGTTTCACTGTATACTTAGATTTTTGCATCTATGAGTATTGGGGAAAGTTTTTTCAAAAACAAAAAAACGGAAATACACGCTATCAGAGGGTTTTACGTTGATGTTGGCATTACTTGTTACATCTTCAGTGAAATGTGTCTGCAACTGCATCTCTGCTTCAGTGAAATGGCAAAACAATGAAACTACAGGGGGTCAAGAATGAGATGGCTGTTGGAGATAAAGCCAGAGAAGGAGATGCTGAAGGAAGTGGAGAGGGGGGGTCGGAGGAAGTGAAGTGAAAACAGGAATGGGGAACCCTGAAGAACTCGATGAAAATTGGCAAATGAGATGGGGAGATTACGGAGAGAGCAAGAGATAGGGAACACTGTTGCAGTTGGGCATTAATGAGCCATTTTGGATGTTATCAGTGTTTTGTCTGCAGGGCTGTTCTCAGGCTCTTGATTGGGTCCCTGTGGAGGAGACCTGCCCTAATTGGCCAACATTCACACAAACACTCAACGATATTTGGTGTGTGTGTGTGTGTGTGTGTGTGTGTGTGTGTGTGTGTGTGTGTGACAGAGGAACATATCAATCGGATGTTGGAAAGGGGGTTTTAGAGCAGCTGTGGCTCAAGATTTTAGTTTAACACGGGCCATTATACACTTTTTAGATAGTGTCACATAAAATGGATTAGAAGAGTAAGGGGAAAACACAGATTTGTTTTACTAAGAATACAATGTAATTGCCCCCTCTTGTGGTGCCATTGGTTGTTGAAATGTTAAACTTTTTAAAATACCTACATACTTAAATATGTATATCTAATAATAAAACTAGATCTAAGATTATGCTTAGTTCTAATTAAATATTATGTAATACAGTTCTGTTATCATTTTTCTGATACCAATTTTCTTTAACACTTTATATAACATTATCATGACTTTTCTGTTTTATATAAAAATTATATTTATATATTTTTAATTTTTTAATTAATTAATAAATTTTTTATTGTAATAATTTGTTAAAAAAAAAAAGTATACTTGGCACAAAAGCACCAGTGTATAATACTGTTAGTTGAGTTATGGTCATTGTTAAAGGGAAGTCCTCACTCTCTGGTCATTAAAAACCCCATGGCAGTGTGAATTGGTCTTTAAAAGATTGTGTACATTCCACCTCAAAATTTTAGCAGTGCAGAGCCTAAAAACTGCGCTTTTGTTACCATTGTCATCCAATACAAAGTAATTAAACTCAAGAGATGTTGCAATAAGTGAATGCAGTTATTGGCCATTGGTGCATCTTTATTATAGTCACTGCCTTAATAATACCAGCTACTCATGTACAAAGCAGAAGAACTGTATGTTTATTTTAGAACTGTGGTGAAACAAGGTTAAAGAAATCGTTTCTTTAAAATCGAGAAATTGAGATTTTTTAAATGCTTTGCTATATTGTCTCTTGAATCAATTTTGAGCTTAGTTTTTAACAGCAGAGGGCGCTCTAGACTAGTTTTTAACCATACATTCAAATGCGCTTGTTCATTCAGCGAGTTGGCTTTTATGCCACAAGATTAATGTAAACATATTTCACTAACTTTAATAATGATTATTTTATCTAGTTTATTATGAGTACTCTGGGCTCTATGCCAAGATTAAAAAATAGTAGCTCAGTTTAAAAAAACAAAACAGGAGCACAAATAATTAGTTTTTTTATTTATATAAAATAACTGTATAGTGTTTACATATTAAGGGAAGTATTGGCAGAATGGCATCACTGAATATCTTTTATTTTCAGTTGTAGATACGACTGAAGTGGTTGAACTGTACAACCTTGATTCTGTCCTGCTGCTTGTTAAAAAATGTTTATATCTGATCAATCAGCATATCTATAATTGGACATTTAATTGGAGTCCTCTGAGTGAATCTCTGGCTTTAAATAAGCCCTTATCATGAACCTCTGAGAGCACATCTGTGCAAGTGTTTTACCAGACAAAACATTGGAAAAAATGAATCATGTCTGTCATGCTGGGGATCATATTTTTATATTCTGCTATTTTTTTCTTCCCCCACCTGCTCTCCTTCTTCAGTGCGGCTTCTTCGATCGCGCACGGCCACCCAAAGATGATGACGTGTCCGACCGCGAGCAGCTGACCGCAGAAAAATCCACAGATGCGTGAGAGCAGACCAGACGACCAGAATGAACGAAGAGGCCATGGATTGAATCTCCATGAAGACAGTGGAGGAGCTGTGTCCAAGAGTTCAGTATCTGCTGAAGAACACAGATCCAAGCCTCTAAATAAACTACAGCTCTCACACTGGACTGCCACCTGTGAGCTGGGCCACAGTTCCACTCAAAAACATTTATTTAAATTGACGGATAAGAGCAAGAACTCTGGATCCAATGAGCCACTTGCCAGAACAAGACTAGAGGCTGATCAGTACAGTCCAAAAAGATCAAGATCTCACTGTCCAATCAACTCTTTGACTTCCTTTTTATGGTTATGATGAGAATTTCTGAGTACATACTGTTTAACTTCATCAGTGGAACTCAAGAACATTTGATCTCAATCACCAGCTCAAAAGAAGATCTGGATCGGTCCGCAATTTACTTCACTTTGGCTGCATTCACACTGCGACTAAATATGGAGTCACTCCTCTTTCAAGACCTTTTTTGATATATGTTTTGTTTTATTATTTAAATATAAAAAAAACAACGTGTTGGCATCCGTGTTTGAGGTTTACAGCAGAGAGAGATTTTTTTTTTTAATTAGATTTTGTACACACACTAAATGACAATTCAAGTATTCACACCAACATTTACACTGTGTCGTGTGTATATGAGCATTTTAACAGAATGTTTCAAGAAAACATTCTAAAAAGTCACATATAATGTCACATACTGTATGCAAACCTGCAGTACAGTTCATATTGTCATAAAAGGAGCTGAATGTTACAGTTAAGAATGGAGTTTGTTTATAATGGTGGAGTGATTGTGTGTGGTGGCTGACTAGAATCTTGATTCTTAGACCCTGTTTACATCTGCTATTAGATGCGTTTTTGTAGATAAGTGGATAATTGGAAATACAGGTGTAAACGAGGGCTGAAACATTTTAGGCTTGTCCACTTTTGACCACGTCCAGAGGTAGTCGAAAACACATTCAGCCAACTGGCAAACCAGAGAAGGTTTGAAATTTGCCATCTGAAATTGTAAGTTTGGTTTAAAGGCCAAAAAAAGAAGTAACAATGTAAAAATCACACATCTGGAAGAAAATGAGGAAAGTGGTCAAAAGTGGATTAAAAAACAACAACAATTAAAATACTAGGAGTTAAAGGAACACTCCACTTTTTTTTGAAAATAGGCTTTTTTAAATATATTTTGCAGCGATTGAAAAGAATCCCAGCTAAGTAAGTAGATAATGTCCTTGTGCCTGCTGCAGTCATGGTACGGCAGCAAAGTTTCTTGATCATTACGCCGAAATGAGATTATTGTTCCAAACCATGGTATAGTTCCTAGCCATATCGACCTACAAAATAGGAACTTTTTATTTAATTTTTGTCAGTCTTTGTACATAATGTAACTACAGAAGTGTCAAGCTTTAAATCACAAAACTCTTTTTGGATTTTTTTCTTTTGTGAGATGCTACTGGTTTAATCCAATTCAATGATTCATGCTAAGCTAAGCTAAAAGTGCTCCTGATAGAATGGGAGATTGGCTGAATAGATTAAAAAATGGTGAAACTCAACTGTTTAACTATAGGGGACTTGTAAAATTAGCGTGTTTCCAAAGTGGAGTGTTCCTTTAATGGGAATGGGCCTCCCTCATCTACTTGAGGTCAATAACATCACGGCATTGCCGCATATGTCTACATGCCTTGTCAATGATTGTACTAATTGCATTTTGAAGCTTGTAAAGGAATTGCTCAGTAAGTATAAAGATAAGGGGGAGGGGAAATTAATAGGTATAAATATTAAGTGCAATAATGGGACATTTTGAGTTGATAATTTGTGTGAACACTGGCTCCAAAATGTTTAAAACCTGAAGTTCAGGTTGTTTTGTATATAAAGTTAAAATAGTTATTTGTCATGCTGTTGGGCAGGCATGAATTACTCATTTTCCAACCTAAAGGGAAAAAAAGACTGTAGGCTTTCATAGCTAGATAATGTTTGATGAAGTAGGCACATTTATTTCATCTTTTTAGAGTTTTTTTTGTTTTCAGACTGCTGCTAACATGTTGCATTCAGAGCATGTTAATCACAATTTTTTTTCTTTTCTGGTTTCATATCAATGTTTTTACCTCAATCAATGATCATCAGTGTTTTTCACTATGGACTGATAATTCAAGAACTGTTTTGAACTCATATCAAAATCTCATCTTGTCATGTTTTTACCTCTGGAAGGAAATGATCAATGTTTCAGTCCATGAATGATGTATTGTGATGTGTGCCCATTGCCTATTTTACACAGATCTGACATTAAAATGGAATTTGAAACAATTCTTCATGTATTTTCATATTTTGGATTGTTACATTGGGCGATACGGTGGCTCAGTGGTTAGCACTGTCGTATCACAGCAAGAAGGTCGCTGGTTCGAGTGCCGGCTGGGTCAATTGGCATTTCTGTGTGGAGTTTGCATGTTCTCCCCGTGTTGGCATGGGTTTCCTCCGGGTGCTCCGGTTTCCCCCACAGTCCAAAGACATGCGCTATAGGTGAATTGAATGGACTAAGTTGGCCGTAGTGTATGTGTGTGAATGTGAGAGTGTATGGATGTTTCCCAGTGCTGGGTTGCAGCTGGAGGGGCATCCACTGTGTAGAACATATGCTGGATAAGTTGGCAGTTCATTCCGCTGTGGCAATCCCTGATGAATAAAGGGACTAAGCAGAAGGAGTATGAATGAATTGTTACATTATCCTACCTTTTGATTGTGCTGAAAATCTTTAAGGAGGATGAGTAATCTGATTATATGGGGGTTATGCATTTGCTGACTTCAGAATCACATATTTTGTGCAGAACTACAGGGGTTGGGCAATGAAACTGAAACACCTGGTTTTAGACAACAGTAAATCATTATTAGGGTGTAGGGCCTCCTTTTGCGGCCAATACAGCATCAATTGGTCTTGGAAATGACAGATACAAATCCTACACAGTGGCCAGAGGGATTTTGAGCCATCCTTGCAGAATAGTGGCCAGGTGACTATGTGATGCTGGTGGAGGTAAATATTTCCTGACTCGCTTCTCTAAAACTCCCAAAAGTGGCTCAATAATATAGATCTGCTGACTGTGCAGGCCATGGGAGATGTTCAACTTCACTTTCATGTTCATCAAACCATTCTGTCACCAGTCTTACTGTGTGTATTACTATCCTGATACACAGCATCGCCTTCAGGATACAATGTTTGAACATTGGGTGGACATGGTCCTCTAGAATAGTTTGTTAGTCCTTGGCAGTGATGCTCCCATTTGGCACAAGTATTGGGCCTAGGGAATGCCATAATATTGTAGCATTAACCATCAATAATCCACCCCAACTGCTACGCTGCTTTGGGGCTTCTCCACACCGTAACTCTCCTGGATGTGGGAGACAGTAAACAGCCATTGCTAGTGCACAATATGTGTGATTAAAAAAAAAACATCACAAAGAGTGTCTTAAAATACCTTTTGTGTGAGTAATACCATTTCCACCACTGATTCATATCTCCAGTTGACCGTTTTAACAGCTTAGCAAAAGCCTTTATTGCTAATTCAAAAACATCAATTTTAAACTAACAGAGGTAATAATATTTTTGTTAGTGATGACAAAACTGAGGATCTTGCTCAAGGATGTATTTGTTCAGCATTATAATGCTGAATGGTGTAAAACAAAATCAACAAGTTCTGTCTGTTTTTAACCAGATTAATGCCAAAGCTAAGCAAACTAAATTACAATTATGAAGAGCAATACACGCAGTATTATGCAGGAGAGAGAAAGTGACTGTGATTTACCTTTATCTCTTTATTCAAGTCAAATCTTTAAATCAGTCATCTGAATAAAGCATTATTTGAATGTGCAGTGGGGAAACTGATGTCTCCTTTAGTTTTTAATGTTGCTAAAAATTGCTAAATAAGTTGTGATGCAATTCCATGATGTCATTACATAGCCATGATGCTAAACTCTCACAGCACAGAATATGAGATTACATAAACTGCCATTTTAGTGGGGAAAAATATTTTAAATATATTAATTTGTTTTTGGTTTTTTTTTGTAAAAAGTCAAATAAACATGCATTGTTAAAATCATTGGAATCAGTGGTTGCTTGAAGAGACTTGGACATAGCCTTCTACACGGTTCTTCATAGTGGATAAAAGTTTTTTAGATTATTAAAATGTTCTTCATGCTATGAAAAAAAGAAGAACTTCTTGTTTAAAGGTTCTGTTTGGGGAACCAAAAATGGTGCAAAAACCCAACATTTCATTTGTTTTATTTTCAAACAAACAAAAAAGTCTCTTCTGATATAAAATATTTTAGGACTGATTCACAAGACAGAACAAGGGACTGCCAGTCGCTTCTACAAAAAGACAATTTCCCAATACAAAACATAAATATCTTTTTTTTTGGTAAACAATTTTAAGGAAGAGCAATACTTAACAAAACAACAAAAACACTAAACAAATCAGTCAAAATGGCTGTACTTTGATATAGCTTTAAATTCATATGCTATAAAGTTAAAACTTAGCATTGCCCTCAAAAATATAAAGAAGCAGCTTTGTTATAATAATAACAACAGAAATACCTTGTGTTGCCCAATGACACTGAAAGTTTGACAACCACTGTTTTCTATGTAATTGACAGTATCGGACAGCAGATGGTGGTCTCATCCATCTTTCTGACTAGCACTGACTAGCTCTCGGCATGGAAGTGGTTAAATTGGTGGAGTTGACTGGCTTTCTGCCGTTGTTTCGAGTCGAGTTGAGGGGGGAAAAACAGCGGCAACGCGGAGATGCTGAGCGGAGGGCTTTTCTGATCGCCCTTCGGTGTTCAATGACATGAGCACATTTGCTAAAATACCAAATTATGGCAGGGAACCTCAGCTGCTACGAGTTTCAAAATACCCCTGCCGCATAAAAAAGCCGCATTGTTGAGCAAAACTGTAACCGTGATCAGCAATAATGCGAGGGGCGGACAGGAGCCGCAGGTCTGCCGTGATTGTGCTCTGCCTGCTGGGATGCGCTTTATGGACGGCGGCCGCTAAAACACTGCAGGAGAATAGCGATGCCAAAGGTAAGAGACACGCCGAGACAACACCTGCAAACACCCCACTTCTGTTCCTGTTTATAGAAATTTTGGTGGAGATTTTGCGAGCTTTGCTTTGACTTCCTAAATTGCATTCCCATTGCTAATAGCTAGCAACCTTAGCATATTATAACGCAGTGTGTACATGTTTTATGAGCAAAGAATGCGTGTTTTATGAATTAGATAGTTTTTTTTCCAGATATTAGTGTTTAAACAACGCAAACTGTGTTAAACGTAACTTGGTTCAGTTGCTCTGCTGTTTTGTAAACCTCAAACCATCTGTTTGAAATCGGATCTCATTTTTGTGATACCTGTCTTTGCAACAAGCATCTCTGCAGCTTCCAAAGCAGTTAAGCAGAGGCACAGAATCTTTTATTTTCAGGTTGGAGCAACTTCATTTTTATGTCTGTTGGACCCTAGTTTGTATTCAGATATGATTTAATATCCCAATATTTGTCTTGACTCAACTTTTAGTTGTTTAGAAATATGGAAATCTAGAGCTTTTTCCATAAAATGGGTTGTCAGAATTGTTTCCTTTCAGAGGTATTTCATAGGATAGAAGTTTCTTAACTCGTCTGTAGTTAAAGAATTAGTATTAGGTTGTCTAAAATGAATCCACACACACATGCATGTCAGGCTACTTTTCATTGAGGGGCAATATTTGCCACATGAAGTTGTTTTCTAGTGCCATTTCTGGCATTCATCATCATAACGGGAGTCTATTTCATTAACTTATTAGCTACAGTATGTCTGTTTTGTCTTTTATGTCAAATAGGCGCCTTACATTTATTCACTTTTTTAAAATGCACTTAAAATTGCATTTTTGTGTTAAATTGCATGAATACAAAATAAACATGAACTTATATTATGACAAAATAATTATTGTTAATTTCTATATAGCTTATGGATGATGATTAATGTTGATTAATACAATGCAAGGCTCAATTAGTTAATGTTACTCAATATGTTTGCTAACTTGAACAAACAATAAACACTGTGTTTATTACAGTATTTATTATTCTTTGCTAAAATTAAGTCATTCATTGTTAGTTTTTTTTTTACTTTGTGCGTTTACTTTATTAATCATAAAAAAAGCACAACTTTGGATTTTAATAACCGGATTAATTTGTTAATGTTGAGCTATGATCAATGAATGCTGCACAAGTATTTTACATCTATTTACATTTTGCTTCACGTGTCAATTCATAATGTGAATCTAGTGCCAGTTATTCCAAAACTGCAAATATATATATATAGTTTTTATTTATTTATTCATCATCTTAAAATTATGTAATATGGTTTTCTCCTTTACTAACAGATTTGACAAATACCCATTTAGTCCATTCCTACGATCTTGCTGAAATTTAAATGGAAGTGGTTGCTGTGATGGTTTTATTATGAGATTATTTCTGGCTTCTGACTATTTCCAGACTGTTACAATCTAAATGATGTGGCTAATGCAGTGTTAAGTGTCTGTGCATTAAGATATCAGCGTGTTGGGCGAGGAATGAAATTGAAAAAGCCATTTTCATATAACCAGGAGTTCACATTTGACATTTACATAATCCAGATAGCAGGTCAGTGCTACAAAGATGAAGATTTCCCTTCTTAAATGCCAAAAGCTGGCTGAAATGACTGTAGCTCACCACTTGACTGTCAGTTTGGTGAAGTCCTCCATAATGTGAGGAATCCCCCCCTGTTCTCCCCCCCATCTGGCTCCTGCTGATGAGCAGTGGCAGCACAGATGGGTCTGAGCCGCTTCTGTTCTCAGGACAGTGGACTGGCACAGTGTATGCTTTGAGTATGCAAAGCAGGGCTTTCCTGCCTTTTGTCCGGGCTGTGCCACTTCCTCATCACCAGGATCTGAAAAGAGATTGCCGTGTCTGCGTGTGAGGTCTTGACACAATATATTTAGGCCTAGAAAAATGTTTTTCCGTGCTGCTTTGTAGGATTTTACTTTGTAGGAGTTTTTGCTCAATTCTTTCAATTCTTTATGAAAATTGTTGCTTTTATATCATGAATAACAAAAAGTAAGTTTATCAAAAGATACAAGATGAATTAACAATGTATTTATAAATAAATTTTTGTGCTTGTTAATATAAATGTTCCTGATGGTTCACAGTTCATTAATCAGTGTTCACCTCTAAGCTGAAATATGTAGTTGTAAACACTGAGATTAAAAAGAACAAACCAAGATGAACAAATGCTGTGGATTTAAATATTTCTTATCGTTAGTTCATTTTAATTGAGGTTGCAAATGAGAACTTATAAAATCTCTGATGACAGCTTTTTGAGAGCTTTTTCTAATAGTAAATTGACCGTTTTTTATGCTTTTTATAGGAAGATGTGTGATATTTACTTATTTATGTATTTAAAATATTATAATTATTATTATATGCATTATTATTTAACAGATTTACAAATAACAAATTAAATTTTTTTGCATAGCCCCCATATTGCCGGTGTTGTTCATGCCAACTGTCAGACATTTACTGTAAGCAGTAGCCTGTTGTCACACATGCAACCAAAACACCGACTAAATGGACTCCCTAACTATTTCCTGCTTCTAGGGACTAAGAACAATGGGTCTTAGGAAACCAGGCATGTTTTTAAGAGCTTGTGAGCCTCATAAAGGCCGATAAAGAGAATAAGTCTGGTGTTTCCTCCTTATTAATTAGCAGTAAAGCATTTTGTTTGGGTTTTGTATATTGCTGTAGGCCTGGGATCTATTTGTTTGCTCCTTGCGTTTCAAAGCATTTTCAGCAAGCTGGAGACCCCTGTTGTGCTTAATTTTTTATGGGGTCATGTTTTCACTGAACACTCAGACATTTTTCCCATCTCTGATTACCCAAACCAGACCATCTCCCTTGGGTAAGCCGGTCAGTCAGCTCTCATTCTCTCTATTTCTCTTCCCTCATGCTTTGCAGATCGAGATGGTGGACTTTTATATCACTCTGCATGGGCCTAGTTATTCTGCATCTTATAAAGACTTTGAGTTTTATACCTGACTTGAATGCAGAGATTTACAGAACTGGAGTTGGGCTTGCTTTGGGTGTGGTTGTTCTTATCGCTATGGCTGAAAAGAGAAATGATAATAATAATAAATTTAAATAAAGTCATTTTATTTGTTTGCCTCAATCCTAACGCTAATGAATGTTTAGTCGCCAATGCATGCGGAAGCTGTGCTTCTGTATTTGTATTAGAGCTGTGGCGAAAAACCATCTGTTCTGCTGTTGATTCTGAGATTTTTAAAATGCATCACTATTCTCTCTTGTATCGAGTCTGATCTTAGTTTTAGCCTTGCTCCAATTCTTTGCAAAAAAAATTTTTAACCTAAAATAACAATTAATAAAGTTGGAAAATTAAATAAGCAAATTACAAGGGTGTTCATAGTGAGCTGTGTTTACATTAATCTTATGCAACTGAAAAGTCAACTTATGGGACTCAGCCGAATGCACAAGAGCTCTTCCTCATGAGCATTTGAGTTTGATTAAAAACTACCCTTTTGCTTGTAATTATTGAAAAAGAGTTCTAAATTAATGTAATCTTTCCAAATCTAGCTATTTAAGTCATCTTGTTATAGAATTGATATTCATATCGCAATATATATCAGATTCTTCCAGGATCGTGCAGCCCTATTACCAATGCATTTTGAAATTCAGGTTTGCCTCACTGCAGCCTGTAACACGATGACGTATTGGATCGGGTGAACCAATAATCTAATGGCTCTCTCATAAAGAGACATTTTTTTTCGTTCTGAATGAATCAACTGATTTCATAAATTGAACGAATGCCTTAAGACATTTACTGCCACCTATTGGAAGTTTAGTTTCTTATGCTTATTATTTCGTTATGAAATATTTACATAATATTAAAAAAATCATACTAAATGCATTTAAAAGGATGGATGCCGCTTCAAGTCATGAACTTCAAAGTTTTTAATGACTTTTTTTGGTTGTGAAGATGTTCATATATGTGTTTTGGAATGAATCCCAAAAGAAGGAAATTCTTTCAGATCTGATTAGAATTTTATGAGCCAACTCGTCTGTTTTTGTGTCTGTGAAACATGATAATCCTCCACTCAACAGCAGTCTTTAAACTTTTAGTCTGGATGTCCTGAATGAGTGTGGAGCTCTCTCTCTTTCATTCACACACACACGGCCTGTTCGTCTCCTTTTATAGAGAGAGAGAGAGAGAGAGAGAGAGAGACAGCAAGTCTGCTGCACATCTGGAGAAGTCATTTTTACACACAACGGAAAGACAAGCTTGTTTCATGTTTTAGAATTTGTAAAACTGAAAAATTAGTGTGTTTTCTCTTGGTTATCTAAAATAATCATTTAGTAACATCTAATGATAGTTTTGTTAAGTTGTTTTTGCAATGGTGGTTTATTTTATTTCATAACTGAGAACAACTTGTACATTAGTAGGATGGGAAACTAATTTCCCAAAGGAGAAGTGGTTTTCATAACCCCTGAGTGATCATGCTGCCTCTGTTGGTACAGAGTAAATTGTGACTGTTACTCAAGACAAAAGTTTTACTGCATCAGATGATTGGTGTAATTCAAGTATAAATGGTCAACAGGGTTGACTAGTATCGGTAAATAATACTGAAGTGCTATAGAACTGACTGTCCTCTCAAAGAACTCGAGAAATGACTGCTGAATTGTGGTCAGGGTTTGGTTTATTTGACTTGTTTCCATTGCTGATAATGAGGAAGAGGCTGAAACCACATTTTGATACCATCGAAGACTAATACATAATATATTACGCATAATGTTAATTTTATTGTCAGTTTTTGAAGAGGAGGTTGGTACCAATTTGCTTGGCCAAATTGTGGCCTGTGAACTTACCAAATGGCTGTTCGGTTAAATTTAGTTTGAAAGGTTTCCATTTAAATTACTTTAAGTACATTTTAATGAGTCTTCAGCACTCATCATCTACAGAAAAGAATGAAATGTATTTGAAACATATAATTTTTTTTACAATTTGAGAATATACTATATTTGTATTTATTGTTATAAAACACTACAGTTTTATATGTTTCAGTGCTTATTTAATAATGTACTAATTGTAGATCTAAAATATTTTGAGAAAATGACAGAAACTGTATTGGGTGTGCGTACTTGTATTACAAAGCTTTGGTACTGGTCTTTTAGTTCAGTGTCTGCACTCAAAAATATTATTAAAATGAGTTGAAACGACACAATTCTTAAGGCTTTTTTGAGACAACTTAATTGTTTTTATGTTCAATCCACTTAAATTTGTAAAAATAAAAAACCTATTAAGTTAACTTAATTGAGTTGTGTTAGTACAACATGAAGGAATTGTGTGGAGCCTCGCATTTTTTACAGTGTGAGCACCAAATGAATGCAGCATTGTTTTAAAAAAAAAAAAAAGTATTCTTAAATCTCAATTCTGAAGTATAGTAGGGCTTATAAAAGGGGAGAAAAAATCTTTTTGTCTGTATCTCTCCCATGTTCATGCACAAACCAGCGTTTGCACAATCTAACCCTGTATAACCTTGCCAGTTAATGCTGTTTTTCCAGATGAATCAATAATATGGTTTCCTGAGGCTTTCTAAAGCTTTTGAATCCAGCATATTGACTGATTGCTCTCTTCATTACTGCTCACATGACTCTGCTCTTAGGGTTAATGATACCATCTAAGGTAAATAGAAGTTGGTTGTGCATTAATGCCCTTTATTACCCTTTTCTACTAAAATAGAGTCATTCGTTTTGAAATTTTGAATGAATTTAAAGCGACATGCATTCAATCAGGCATTTAGAAATTGAATAACATATTAACGTTCACCTTCTTTGTTAGACTATTAGAGTGGATGTTATGTCTCTACATTCCCTCTTCTTTCCACTCCATCTCTTTCAGTTCTCCACTGCAATGCAGCATTCTGGATGGTCTCTGTGCGCATATACTCTAAAATAAACACATTCTTACATATCATGGCCAGAATGCAAGTGCAAGATCATTTACTCTCCCCAAAGCACAGCTCTTTTTGAGAATTGAGAAAGCACAAGGTGGATTTTTGATTTTTCAAAACACAGAACGTTTGATCACATATGCCCGTTTCTAGGTTCAAGAACTCAATCCCAAAAGCAAACAACATATGGTTCTAATATAATAATGCTATAGAAAAAAAAAAAATCATGATCTCAACCTTTGTCTCCATATGGCTAGACTGTGATTCAGTATAAATGAGTAAAATATTGGTTTCCTAGACACTATGAGCTCAGAGTTTTTAAAAGCATAAAGCTTAAATGTGTGGTTTAAATAAACTGAGATTGCATGTTCAGTGGGCCTAGACTTGGTATACGTCAATGGAAAAATATATATATAATTGTACTTTATAAAATAACTATTATTTAAAGATATGTAGAAGAATGTTGGAAAACGATTTCCATTGCTTTCAATAGTAGGAAAAAATACTATTGAATCAATGACGGCTTTAAGTATCCTTTAAAGGGGTGCTCCAGAGTGTATTTTTAAGGCTTGGTTGTGTTTATAAGATGCAAAGCAATGTGTGCTCATGCTTCACTTGTAGATAATCGCTTTATTTTTTTATATATCTTACTTTGATTATATACTGCTACTCAGCTAACATGAAAACGACTGTCATATTTCCTAGTTCCTCTGAAAGGCCCGCCCTCAAGTGGCTCTGATTGGTTAGCTAACATAATGTGCTGTGATTCGCGGATTGGCTCTGCGTCACCAGGAAACGCGTCACGCGCCTTCAAGCACGCGCTTTTGAGCTGTGTAAACACTGTCAGTAAGAATAGCCGTATCAGTTTGTGCCTGAATCAGACAAAAAAAATGACAGAGGACACAGCTGACTCTCACGCCTGCTCTGTAAAATAAAATCTGACAACCGTCTTTCATATATATTCGGAATAAGCATGTGCAAGTAATATAAAACGTTCACATATCTTTTGCGAGTTTGTTATTTGAGATGTGTAATGCAAGGAAAGCAGCCGCATAGAGAGACACTGCATTGCTGGTGAAGATTGTGCCTGTTTACAGGAGTTTGATGGATAAATATGAATTTGTAGCTAAATTGTTAGCAGTGCCAAACGGCATTTCCCGTTGTTTACATCCTTGTTTACGTCCTACAACATACCGTTAACGCTAGAAACTGTGAATGTAATAGAATTCTCTGGAACATAATTAAAATTAATCTGTAAGCACTTCTGTCTTTGTGTCGTGTCCTTTGGAAGCCCAAATACAGAAACAGAAGAAGCTCTGTGGAAATAGCAGCATTTGGATGGCATTTTAGCCTTTTCTGCTATAACATTACAGCGCCTCTGGCCACGGCCTTTTTCTGCGCGAGGTGTATGCGCATGGTGAATGCGCGTAACCTAAAGCATTTGTGATCTCACTAGCCTGGATGTATTTTCTTGTAGTCCCCAAACTTTGTTCACTGTAGGCTTTGCTAAGCTAACTATAAAAGCCAACATCTCCCTTTGCATTGAACTTTGAGCGTATTACATTCAGAGATGTGTTTATGTTCACACAGCTACATTACACATCAACTAAAGTTTAAAATATTATATCGTAGTGGACCACCCCTTTAAAAAATCTTTTGTGTTTAGCAGAAGGAAGAAACTATTAATGGTTTGGAATGGACAGTAAATTAAAATGTGTTTCATTTTCGGCTGAACTATTTCTTTAACAGCAGGAGTGAAATTACAGTGTTTTACATTCATGATTATATTGCATGTAGAAAAACAACTAGTATGGTTATTTAAAAAAAAAATTGTATATGAAGAAAGAAGATCATACAGGTTTAAAACTAATAACTAATAAATAATAAACTAATAAATGACTGAATTTGTTTTTGAACAAACCTCACAGAACCACAACATCAAAATAATATTCAAGTTATACTCAAAAGCTTCAGAAGCTTATTATTGACAAATATTGGTTAGAGAGTGCCTTATGGACTTTAGCATGCTGTGCTCATACACACTCACAGTTACAAACTGCGGCTTTCCTGTGATGTCGAGCCAGAAGCTGACTGGACACAACTCACACATGCAATATGTTCACTGAGCATGTATTGGACATCTCATTGCTGGTCAGATTGTGATCTGCAGACCAGCTGCTGTCAGTGTGAGATGTGCGGAAGATCTGCCTTGACATGATGTGTGGTGTAATGAACCGGTGGAGTCATGGATTCACAGCATGTGTGTATTATTGAGTGGAGGAGGGAGAGGGGAATTCTCAGAGAGAGAGAGGGAGAGAGAGAGACAGATCTGCAGTGCAACAATGAATAACCTTTTGTAAAACGCAAAGAAAGAAGATTGATCCTGCTAGGTTAAAAGTTAACTACAGGTTTCCATGTTTTGTTACGAGGTGTGTTTACATGAAGTCCAATCCGAATGAAAATGCTCCATATAAACACCACCTCAATAAATTTTTCTAACCTAATGAAATTGTACTTGTATTTGTACTGAGTGATGGGATAAAACTTCCTATAAACCGAGCAAAATAAAACTTCTGCCATGTAAACGTGATAAACTGATTACTTTTGCTTCTACGTCATGATTTGCCACAACACAGTGATCACACACTGTAAAAAAATATCTGGAAATTGACCGTTTTTCCATATTTTGTGATTCATGTTGTTTTTTTCCATTTAATTATGCTTTTGAATTGCGTTATGAAACCTTGAAGTTTGTAAAAGTAACTTTTTTTTATTATTATTTATTTATTAAAATTTGAAGTGATTTATTGTCTGGGTTGGTGTTGTAACGTACCGTACAAAAACTTGTTAATAAAGCTGCCAGTACATTTTCTGTTATTTTATAGACTTATTTCTCCATATATTATTTCTTAAACAATATCTTGTCGCAAACTACTAAAATGTAAATAAAAGTAACTGTAGAGTTGAATTTTCAACATCAAAAGTGGACCGAGCAGAAATAAAACTCCCATAATGCAATTCACACCCGTAAATAAACCAAAAACAATCACAAAATACGTACACTGGTAATTAGCAGATATTTGTTACAGTGCAGTGATTCGTAACAGTGATTAATATTATAAATATGAATATATGGGTGATACGAATGCCTGCTATAAGGTGATCCACTGAACTGGCTTGCTTTCAAAAGTGCCAAACTTTCTTCTGTCAGTCCACACAAACATGTGAGCAGCGACTCGTGTGAAAGTTAAATTTCTATTCCAGGTCAGTAATTTCCAGCAATGCAACCTGCTCCCACCAACCCTTACTATAGTATAAACCTTAATCCACACACTGCTGTTTTTTTTGAGGAGGGAGGGGTGTTGAGATGCTGGTTCAGCAACCAAAAAGCTAAATTTCCCATGCCTGTCTTTTTCTTCTAGCCTGTAACGTTACCTTCCGGTAATAGTATGCCTCCAAATTTATGCTGTTGCTTGATTATAAGAGCAACACTTTACAATAAAACTGGCGCATAAGAAATAATGGAACTGAACTCATGTTGACAGAAAGGCAGAAAACAGGACCAGCTATAGTGTGCACATTTCGAAGGAAAGTGGAGCGTGTAAACCACATTGGAGTAGAGAATGCCTAACTCCATGTGACGTGTAAACACTCCACCAAATATCTCAATCAGAAGGATTTTAATCGGAATGACTTTTTTTAATTTTATAAACAAATGTGGCTAGTGTCTCCTGTTTTGTTGTCTATCGTTTTTTATGCAGAAGTTAATAATTTATTTGCTGAAAATGACAATAGGTCAACATATAATACTCTGTGGTTAAAAAATGAAGAAAAAAATCTGTTAAGAAGTACTGGGCAAAAATGTATCACGATTAATGGCGTCCAAAATAAAAGATTGTTGTGACAGTGTGTGCTGTGTATATTTATTATGTATATATAAATACACACAGGCTTGCATATTTTTGAGAAAATGTTTATTTATATTTAAATAAAGAAAATATATGTATATGATACAAATTATACATCAATTTAAATAAATATCTATGTGACAATTGTTTTGTATAGTTTTGTTTCTCCAAGTATGTGTATCACATATACATTATATATATATATATATACTAAGATACTATATATCTAACTTCTATTTTAGATGTGATTTAATCGCAATTAATCTTTGCCCAGCACTAGTAATATGTAAAACAATTATACATTTAAAAAAAAACCAACTAAATGGCAAATCATAATAACAGTGGTCTCTTAAGTTTTTCCAGATATAATATAATGCTTTCCTGTATGTGTGTGCATGTGTACGTGTCTGTTCAGATTGTGCATGGCAAATCTGTTTTAGAATTAGCTCCGTATAAAACAATAAATGAAAATATATTTGTGTGGAAAAAATGTGTGTGTCTGTGACCTTGTTTGGGGAAAAGGGTCATGATAAAAGTAGTATTATAGGTAAAAGGCTCAAACACAGGAGAAGGTTTGTACATTGGAGGCTGTCAGTTATGAGGCTTTCTGTGTGTGTGAAGAAATAAAGAGGGAGCGTAAGACGTTGGATCGTTTTATTGTATCTGTGCGGATCAGTAATTCCCAGTAGAGCTCGAGGGCAAAGGAAAATTGGTATTATTCCTCACGGTGCTATTTTTCAAGTCAAATATTTACCTAGTGTTGGATGACTGCGTTCTCTTCAGACTGCTGGATAACATTTCAAAAGCTGCTTACAGTAAACACTGCAGTGACTGCTGCGATGACACCGCCTGCACCTGTGCTTTGAAAAAACACCACAGGTGGCTGCTTTTCTGGATGTGTGGTTTTATTTCAAATGTTTTATTAAAAGAATTTAGCTGCGCTAACTATTTTTCCCTATACACTTAAGGCATAGTGCTTTGCGAATTCATGGTCAAAAACACTCATGAAATAAAATCCCTAGCATATTGAGAATAGATGATTGTCATTTGATTTGTCAATTGTGCTTATTCCCAAGTGAAAATGAATTATTAGTTGAATGTCTGTTGATTTGTTATTATTATTTTTGTATATAAACTACGCCACTGAATGACATTTCAGTGGATGTATTGTTTTCAGTAAATCACGTTAAAGGAAAAAAAAAATCTTGTACACTATCAAAAGAAGATGGGTACGATTTTATTTAATTGTTTAGTTTATTTTTAAAAGTGAAGCATCTGATATAGTCTAGGGGTGTGCGATATGACTATTTTTGATCATGGCCAGTGAAAATGTCTGTACCATATGTTTATTAAGGATTATTGTAGTATCGTACTAAAGCACACATTGTATCAGTTGCAATTCTGGTACCTCAATCTCAATATACTGTACAACATAATGACATGCATTACACTCACTATTCATAATGACAAAAGTACATTAGTTTCATGTGCTTTTAAAGCCTTGCCAGTTACTTCATTTGCAAGCTGCTATGCAGCTTTTACTCCGAGTGCGTACAAATGACAACGATATATTCAAGTGCGCACTAAAAAGCCTTTAAAAAACAGTGCCTCGTTACAGGACTTTGAAAAATTTACATAGAAACACAGTTGGTTATCTAAAGTGAAAGTAAATGAGTCTTAAAAAAAAAAGGTTAAAAAGACTAAATAATGACAGAATTGTCATCTTGGTGAACTGTACCTTTTAATGTAATAAAACAAAACCTTTAGGCCTATTTTTATATTTGACCAATTTTTCGATATTCTTAAATGCTGTACTGCTAAATATGCACCCACCTTACCTATAAAAAATAAAACAAATAAATAAAAAATAATTTATTTTAATTTATTAGTATATGTATTTGTTCTTTTATATCTTTGTTATTAGGAAATAATAAGATTTTTACACCCACTTTGGCCTAAATGTCTGACATTCTTTTTTGTATTTGATATTTTGTTACCTTGTAAGGACTTGTTTTTTTTTTTTTTTCTAAATAAGTAAATTAGTTTGGTTTTACTATTTAGACAACTTGCAAAATAGTAAAACCAGCAGCATTGCAAAAAAAAAAAAAAACTAATAAAACCGTGAATATGGATTTTCCTGAAATATTTGTTCAATTTTTTCCTTATGTTATAGCCCATCCCTAAATAAAGATATCATTATAGTTTGTGTTCCTGGGCCTTGTTTACTTTCTAGTAGGAAATGAACCAGCATTTTTGAAAAACAATGAGCATTTGTGGGGGGTGGGGGAATGCCATTTTTATTCTATCCATCAACACAGAACAGTGTTATGTATAAACTTAGCTCTCTGTTTGACTGTTCCATGTTTTGTGTACATTGTGTAAAGTCTTCTGAATGACTGACGATCTGATTGGTCTGTGGTTTAATGTTTCTCCAAATCTGCCTGAATTTAACTGTAGAGCTCCTCAGCATCTCTCCAGTGGGATCAATATCCACCTCCCCCTCACTGTGACACGTGTGTCCCCTGTGACTAAACCACCGCTGCTGCACTTTAATTGGCTTAAAATTACAGCCTCACTAACAGACTTTTTATTATAATATATAAGGGTCAAAGATGAGACGTCTCATTTTAGTGTCCACTTCAAAGTAGATTTACAAAGGCGATTTTACGTACACAGCAAGAATATTAAATGTAATTAAAGTGCCTGATTAAATGTTTCAAATATCTTTTGTGAAAATGTCCAAACATGGGACATAATCCATCATAATTCAGTGTAACACATATATTTTATGTTAACAATTAAACCACATACTTATTTTGACCTATTAAGAAATATAAAACAATAACTGATCATACTAAATTCTAAATGACAAAAAAAAACCTCTTGCTAGCAAATGGGCAAAACTTAGGATAGTGACAAAATATCAATTATAAACTGTATGATAGTAATTATTATTCTTATTGTCTGCCTAAGGTACACTTTTATTGGTTTGATGTTTAAAACCCCCCTTTTGTCTTTTAGCGATCTTTTAAAGGTTTGGATATGGGTAATATATATATTTTTAAACATTTTTGAAAGAAGTATTCAAAATTTTAAAACATAACTTTTATTGCAAAGCTACATTTTCAGCAAGCATTATTTGGACATTGTTATTTATAGTTTAATATAATTTATTTTTACTATTTATTTAGTTATTTATTTAATTTGTTAGATTAATTTAATGACTATGTTTTTTCCACCTCACATAAGATTTGTGCAAGTTTAACTCAGATCAGTATTTCACATCTCTTTGTTTGGTAACTACCCGTGTAATAATAGGAGATCACACAAACATCCGGTCATTACTGCAAGATAAACTCCTTCTGGGTGATTCAAGGCCTGGTGATAATGACTATCTGACTATGTGATCCTTTATTTAGCATATATTAATCTGAGCTCTGTAGAGTTTGCATACGGTATGTGCTCTTTAGGAGGGGTCAGCGCCTGTACACACTACCTTTCACTTACAAAGCAATAGAGAAAAAGGTGATGTTAACGCATTTGTGTTACTTTGTACGTGCATGTGCGTCAGTGCTTTTGAACCACTTTTGTATTTGACGGATTCCAAAGATGCAGTTGAGTGAAAGTTATGCTGTGTTTTTGCACTTAACCCTTTAATTCAAATACATCTATAATGTGTTTAGAACTATGAGAATTTTTTTAAAATGAATTAATGAAAATTTTCCTAAAGATCTTCATAAATCTGTATGTAATGATGTGTATTTATGTAAATGTGTGTTAGATAAATGTACAGGTTAACTTGCTTGGCAATTTATGTGTGAGTGTGTTTGCAGTTTATGTCGTTCTGGTGTTCATTTTGCTAATACATTTAATTAATTTTAAGTAGAAAAAGGCAGGAAGTTCAATTTCACACTGAACAAAACATTTTTTTTTGTCATTTGTAATGCTTTGCACTTTATGGATTGAAAGCAAACAGCAGGTTTTGTGTAAAACGTACTCAATAATAGAATTTAAGGGAAAGCTCACCCAAACTTAAAAAAATAGCCATTTAATCACCCTTTCAATTTTTCCAAACCTGGTTGTTTCTGCTAAGCACAAAAGATGTTTTGAATAATGTTGGCAATTTGTAGCCGTTGACTTCCATAGTATGCTTTTCTCACTATGGATGTCAATAACATAGGGTTGCTACTATAAATCAAAATGAAAAGAAAACATTGTCATGTACATCTTGTCAGGGAAGCACAGCTCTGTGATCAGTAGTAAATTTCCCTTAGAAGGCAATCTCATGAGGAAACCGTAAATACGCCGCAAGAACAGATCCAAGAAAATCAAACAGAAATTGGAACTACTTAATTGATTTGCCGTGACTAATAATCAGACATCTATGGAATCATCTCAGAGAAGGATTTATATTTAGGATTTAACTGAAGTTATGATGTGATCCATCTTATTAAATGTGGCAGACTTTCAGATAGTATTGTCAATAGTATCGAATTCGGTACCAATTGGTACAGAAATTTTAAAAACTTCAATTTTCTGCTAACATTTGAGCACTGTTGAGCACGTTGCTGATTGGCCATTGTGTTCACATGCTCACCAAAAATTACTCTGATTGGCCATGAGCATCATCAGTTCACCGAGTGCAAACAGTCGCATCATCAACTGGTCTGTCTATGAGCTGGTCTGTCAGCTGATGGATCGACTGGTCTTCTCGGCTTTGAAACTCTCCATTTTCCGTGTATCTGTGTTTGTACTCAGTGAACTGATTGACTGATCACAGTCAATTCTGCTCAAATGTTTGCAGGAAATGGACGTTTTTCAAATTTCAGCACCAAACTTGATACTTTTGACAACCCTACTTTCAGATGTATCAGCAACACAGAGCCATCGATCACTGAAATGCAATGCATCAGCCATCATATCCCATAATGATTATCTTTGATGTTACAATCACGTCAATTAAATCATCTTTGATTTTTGTGTATCTTGTCAGTGAACTGTTGCTGTCCATATTAAAGCAAGCGCTAGAGATTTACAGAACCAGCTTAATGATAAAATCAGCATGAAAGTTGCCTTTGATTAATGGTCCACCCCTACAATCACTTCTGGTTTGCAACGTTTTTCAAAAAAAATTGTTTTCATGTGAACTATTTCTTTAAGAATCAGCCTTGTGATTCAAAACCGTTGTATGCATTTCCCATCCACCCCATTTTTCCACTATAGCAGTATTTAATTACAGTAGTCTGTCTTTACCCAAGAACATGTCCCTCACTTTGATTTGTTCGTGTGGAATTTATGACTATATGAAAAGGAAGTGTTTTTCCAGTGGCTTCCTTTTGGAGCCATAGTTTCCTAGAGGAAGGAAAACAGCCCATTGTTTTCAGCTGTCGTTTCCATTGGCCTGTGCTGAGGATGTCGGGGGGGTTTCTCTGAGTGCTGATTGGTCCTTTTCCTTAAGTGCCCTGTGGGGATTTCTATGAAAAGGGAGTTTGAAGAACATTTTTCATCGCCAGCATTAGGGTGCACTTTATGTAATTAAAGAGGGTCAGACGTAATGCAGTTACTCATTTGTATTGGCTGTTGCTGATGGTCGATTCTGCCAAATTCGTATGTTCACTGATTGCTTCTTGTCTTGCATAAAGCGTAACCTCAATAAATTGAAAGCCTAAACTAAAGGTTTTAATTCATTTCATTCAGAGCTTCAAAATTGCTTCTGTCATTAGAGTGGTAAGTCATGATGCTTTTATTTTTCTCAACACGTATGTAAGATTGCGTGCGTGTGTGTGTGTGTGTGTATACATAGTTCTCAGCATATGAGTACACCCCCCACAAATCTCTCATTTAAATGAATATTTTCTATAGGATGCTTTACAATATTATATTTGTGCATATACATTAGTTTAGTCAGTACTGATGCCAAATCTGGAGCTAATCTAACAAAATATCTTACAATAATGGTTCAAAAATTAGCATCCAAAATGTATATGTTTGGGGAAAATACTAAACTCGTTTGTTTGTTTGTTTTTTTAAAAAGGCAAAAATCAAGAGAAACTAAATATATACAATTTTGTTGAAATGTTGTACTTTGTAATTTTATTTAGTTTTTTGCTATATTTTGCATGAATTTAATTGTATTATCTTTTCATTTATACATTTCTAAAATATATATATTTTTTATAAATGTATCTGTTTAATAAATCTGTTTTGTTAAAATGCATCAATATATATTACCCATATTCACTGAGAAATGGATAAAAATATTCATTTTCAAAATGGGGTGTACTCATATATGCCGAGCACTGTATGCATGCGCGTGTGTGTGTGTGTGTGTGTGTGTATTTATGTATGCATGTGTATATATAATATTCATTTCATATTTTCTTTTCTTTTATTTCTGTGTCATTTGGTGACATTTTCATATATTACAGAAAAAGAATATATTTTTTTAATGTCTGGTTTTTTTTTTTTATCCCAATATCACGCTGGTCTAAAATCATGTGTATAGTGTAGCCAGTTTTGCATCTTTTTATTTTTATTTTATTGTAATGTCACTTAAAAAACAGTGTGTGAGTTACAGTTACAAAACACATTGATGTATGGATAAATTAAATGGGGTTAATGGGCTACAAAGCTAAATATTTTAAGATGTACACAGTTGTAGTCCAGATTTTATTCAGTGCATTGAGGAAAATAAATAAAACATTTACAAAAAAGAATTTTAAGTAATTGTTGGCGTATATATTAATTATTGTGTTATTATGCTTTAAAATATTGGAAGAAACATGATATTGCAAGCATTATTTTCCTCCAATATAAATACTCCTTAAATGTACCAGATGACTTGAATAGCTCTGTTCATAAAGAATTCATTATTTAAATATTACTGGGGTAATTTTATTCATTAATTTTCTTTTCGGCTTAGTCCCTTTTTTAATCCGGGGTCACCACGGCGGAATGAACCGCCAACTTATCCAGCACATGTTTTACACAGTGGATACCATTCCAGCTGCAATCCATCACTGGGAAACATCCATACACACCCATTCACACACAATTTAGCCTACCCAATTTACCTATAGCACGTCTTTGGACTTGTGGGGGAAACCGGAGCACCCGGAGGAAACCCACGCCAACACGCAAACTCCACACAGAAATGCCAACTGACCCAGCCGAGGCTCGAACCAGCAACCTTCTTGCTGTGAGGCGATCGTGCTACCCACTGTGCCACCGTGACGCCCAATTTTATTTATATATTATAAAATATAATAGTCAAATTACAATGAAAAAAACATTTAACAGTGCTTTGTTTCTGGGTAGCTGTATAATCAAATATTACATAACACTCCCTACTCTTCACTTTGTAAATTAAATACAATTATTCTCAGTTAAAGCTACAAACTTTGTAATTTCTTACACATAAATACTTCAAACTCACTTGAATGCAGTTACATGCCTTAAAACAAAACAATGCAATTAATCCACAAATCAGGTATGTTCTGAACTGTGGTGTTTAATCTTTAATTCCCTACATATCATTGTTCATCCTGTGTCTATTGTGGATACACACATCATGATGTTGATATATGCTGAATCAATACATTGTACACACCTAATAAATAGCATATTCACTGAAAAGTAAAAAGAAAACGTATACCCAGGCAATGCACTTGATTACTTTAAAGAGAAACAGCTATCAGACTCAAATATTGGATGGCTAAAGAGTCCAATTAAATTCATCCGTTAAACGCTTGAGTTCATACTGCAGAATGGGACACGGCTAATGTAACCGTATCGTCATTTTTTTCCTCCCTGCAGAAGTGGTGCTGAAGGTTCACCTGAGTGACTCCAGCACTCATCAGCCTCTGTCTGGCGTGACGGTGGAGATCTTCACCAACCACACTCCTGTTTCCTCTGACGTCTCTGGTGCAGATGGCAATGCCTTCATTCGGTTCCCCTATCGACTCGTTGACCTGCTTGTAGTCACCGCTACCAAGCGTGGTTATGTGCCCAACTCCGTCCCGTGGAGACCCAGCAGGCTGCCTGGTAAACGCCTCATTTTGAATAATGAAAGGATTCTACATTTATTTGACCATTCTGGTCATCTAATTCTCACTTGAAGTTGAAAGAATTTGAAGTTAAAAAGCTATAATTTTTAAGTCATTTGTAGCATTTCTCAAAATTAAGTTTTTAAGTCTTTAATTTTAATTAAGTCTTTAATTTCAACTATTTTATTAGAATATGGAATGTGCTGTATCATGTATTTTTTTTTTAATTCATAAAGTAATTTAATCTAAATTAGAATTGAAATTTACTTTAAGCCAGAGACACAGTTTGTATAGTAAACTGCTGTTAAAAGAAATAATACATTTTCCCCTGCTGTACGGAAACCTGAGCTAGGCTACAATACATGCTAAATCGTCATTTTTGTGCATTGTTACACATCTAATAAACACCCATTGTTTTATGCTGCGCATTGTTTTGAAGTGAAGCCTGAATTCACTTGTAGCATCTACTGTAAAACTAATGTTTGTCATTCAAGCTATTTAGTTTACTGGTTGAAACGGGCTCTCGTAAGCCCAATTTCTATTATTTTGTTTTATACGTTAATAGTTCTAACTGTAAAATCAACAGTGTACATGTGCAAAAAATCCTGTTTTCCATTATGCCTGAACAATGCTGTGTTTCTTGTCTTTGAAGACTGTATTAATTGGATGGATTAATTGTACTGTAACTCTCGGTGACTGACACATCCTGTGGGTCACTCGTCTACAGAGGATCAGGAATGAGAAATAAAACTAGAGTGGAGCTGCAATGCAGAAAGCTGAGAGAAATAAATCGAATGTCATAATGCGGCTAATGAGATTAACCCACTAACTAGTAGCAGACAAAAGAAAATCAGCTTACAAGGCAAAATCATGCAGATGTTTAAGGACACAATATTTGAAGTAACACACGGCATTGTAAATGGCAGATCTTTTTTCCCCCCTAATAATAATGAAAAGAAAGTGGAACAGTGAGATATTGTGAAGAAAAATTGTGATAATGTGGGCAAAATTCTTTATAGCTAGGTTGTGAGTGGGTTTTGTAATTGTACATTTTTGCTTTGTTTTCAAGTGTTCTCATCTCTCAGTCTGGATCTGCTTCCTGAAAGAGCTGCCACTCTGATGGTTTATGAAGATGTGGTGGAGATTGTCTCTGGATATCAAGGTAAAAGATTTGACAACAGTCATTAGTTTGTTTTTCCTGTTTGTTTATTGATAATCATACCAGCAGGACAGAAATATATAATCACACTGTAAAAAATGCTGGGTTCCACACAATCGATTTGTGTTGGGACAACATGAAGGAATTAAGTGGATTGAACATAAAACATTTAAGTTGTCCCCCCAAACCTGAAGAATTGTGTTGTTTCAATTTTAAATAAGTAGTTTGAACAAGCAGCAAAATAATTTTTTGAGTGCATGCAGTATCTATAAATTTGTATCTATAGATTTGTAAGTTTGCAGGACAGACGCTGCAAGAAATATTGTGTCGAAAAAGCAGAGCTGGCTAATAGCAACTGTATTATGTTTTAATATAATCTTGGTGAATCATAAATCAATGTCAATTCATTAATAAAAACAATTTCATTAAGTTACTACATTTAAATTACAATGATTATATAATTGCTTTATGGATAATTATATAAATCATAAATAATTTAAGAACAAAGATTATAGGGATGTGGGTTAAAAGCATTTCTTAAATACTTTTAATTATTTTTTTTAATAGCAACATATTATTTGTTGTTCACACGTGACAACAAATACACACAGTGCTTCACTTGGGACTGAAAAGAGTGCGTTAATGAACTACCTGTAATGAAGGTGAAACGTGAAGGAGAAAGTGAGGGTGTGTCTGGAGTCACTCATTAAAACTGCCTCACGGATCCCTAGTGTCGTGTGCATGTGCGCGCAAGTCAGCATGTTTGTAGTTACAATGTTTGAAACATTCCATTTGTTATTTATTGTAAATACTGGAAAATCCATTCATCATCAGTATTTTGCCTTTTTTGCATTATAGAAAAGATCCTTGTTTTACTTAGTGGAGAGTATATGTAAAAGACAAAAGTGTCTACTTTTATTCAGCACAGGCTATCAGATTAAATAAAATGAAATGTAAAGACCTTTACATTGTGACAAAAACGTATATTTATATTAAGGTAAACACTTATCAGCCCAACTATTGAAATATTGATAAATAGTAATAATAGTATATTGGTTATAATAATATTAAAATACTGAAAATTCATAAATTCAATTCAATTTTAAAACATGATAAAATATAAATTTGTGATAATGCAGCCTTGAAGAGCATTGTTCATAAACAGTGTTTGTCCATTAATGCTGCCCTCTTTTATCATCACATGATCTCTTATAACAGAATCACATCACTTTTTTAATGCGCATACTGGAATCCGGTTTCCATCGTAGTTTATACACAAGTTTATTCTACTCGGTTATGCACATAAGTGTTTTCAGAAAATGTTCAATATTCATGCGCATCTTGCCGTTTCCATCAAGCATTTTTCTGCAAAAAAATCCAAAATGCGCATAAAAATAGATGGATTATCATAATAGATAAAAGTATTGTGTAGTGTGAACCTAACATCAATATGAATTTTGGAATGAGAATCCATCTCTCCGTGTGGCTCATGAGATTCGTGCTAATTAAAGTTTTCTAAGTGAGCGTGATGCCACATACAGTTGAGCCGCTCCACACAGCGCACACAAACACAACAAAAGAATGAATAGAATTCACTTTTCCGTCCAGTGTTTTGCACTTCTCCTTTTTGTCTCCACATGTCCTTTTTTCTTCCAACTTGCACTGTTGTCCTTTTACTCTTCCTCCTAGCAACATCTTTTTTTGTGTGTAACCTGCACCTTGGTGTGAGTGTGTGTGATATGTGGAGAAAGAGACATATTTATGGGTCTCAGAGGAGCGCTATTGCTGCTCTCTCATTCAGAGCGTCGCCTCAGTCATTCCCCCGAACACACTCAATCGCCACACTCGAAACAAAAGCACAGAGGACACCAAACAGTGTTTCAGATACACTGCAAATATCACACACACACACACACACACGTCACTGATCTGCTGTTATAGTCCTGTTCTTGGAGACTATTATTATCATATTCACTCTTTTGCTCAGCCACCGCAGCGTTCTCAAACAAAACATCTCCCCTAAAGTGAAATGTGTGAAATTACTTAATTTCAATAAAGACCTAATAATTATAATTTTTTATCACCAAACATCATTTTAAATTATTATTTTTTTTTTGTCTAAATTAATAATAAACACTAAAAACTACATCAGAATCAGTCATTGTATGTCAACTTGATGTTACAACATTATAATGTGTATAATTCATATAAAAAACATTAAATTAATTGTTAGTGTTTTTAAATATTAATGTGTGTATGGATGTTTTATTTAGCAAATATGTATGTAGAAATCTGAAATCAGCCAGTAACTAATATCTTGATGTACTCCGCCATTCAAAAGTTTAAGCTTAATATGATTTAATTATTTAATTTTAGGTAAATGCAAGTTCTCACGTTGATATATTAAACCTGATGAACACACTGTTGTTTATATATTTATTTAACATTACTAGTTTTATTCAGTAAGGAAGCATTTTTAAAAAATCTGATATCAGCCAGGGCGTCATGGTGGCGCCTCACATCAAGAAGGTCGCTGGCTCGAGCCTCGGCTGGGTCAGTTGGCGTTTCTGTGTGGAGTTTGCATGTTCTCCCTGTGTTGGCGTGGGTTTCCTCCGGGTGCTCCGGTTTCCCCCACAAGTCCAAAAACATGCGCTATAGGTGAATTGGGTAAGCTAAATTGTCTGTAGTGTATGTGTGTGAATGAGTGTGTATGGATGTTTCCCTGTGATGGGTTGCAGCTGGAAGGGCATCCGCTGCGTAAAACATATGTTGGATAAGTTGTCAGTTCATTCTGCTGTGGCGACCCCAGATTAATAAAGGGACTAAGCCGAAAAGAAAATGAATGAATGAATGATATCAGCCAGTAACCAATATTACACCAATATACAATACCTTTCAAACGTTTGGGCTCAGTAAGAATTATTTTTAAGATTCATTTCTTCTTTTTTTTTTTGCTAGTTTTATTCAGCATAAACGTTCATTTACTATATTTGTAATTAAATAAATGCATTTTTGGTGAATATTAAAGTTAACAATAGTATTGTGCACCCCTATTACTGAGAGTCTCATTCTGGGTGTTGTGTTACAGTTGTGTGGTGCTGAGGACTGCATTAGCTATAGCCTTGTCTCATGTCTATGGTATGTAATATTTGCCACAATGGAAACATAATGACCTCCTCACTCTCTAGAGGCACACAATGCACTACCAGCACTCTGTCAACTGCTGATCTACTCCATTTAGGAGGAGAGAGAGAGAGAAGATGCATGTATTATGTCAGGGATGTTGGATCATCAGCCTAATGTGTGTTGCATTTCTACCATCTCAGATTGTTGCGTATTTATGTGTGTGTTTGCAGGCCCAAAGTTGCAGCCGCGGGTTCAGTTCCAGAGAAGAGCATTGAGTCTTCCTTCTAATGCAACCTACACCAACCTGACGGCCTTCCTCACCGTCAGCAGCTCCACACAGGACACGCAGTACTTTCCATACCTGCAGGGGCTTCATCCAAACTTCACGGGTAACACACCGGGAGCTGAGCTATTTCTGAGAAATACACTGCAAAAAAAGCTTTTTCTTACTTCGTTTTTGTCTTGTTTCTAGTCCAAATATCTAAACGTTCTCAAATCAATAAATATTTTCTAGACAAGCAAAACAAATTTGTCTTGTATCCAGAAAAAATGATTTTTTTTCCCCTTAAAGTTTATTTTGCTTGTTTTTGGACTAGAAAGAATCAAAACTCTAAATAAGAAAACCATTTTTTGCAGTGTGCATGATACCTGATTTCAGTAGTTAGCAGTAAACACCAACAGCAGTGATCAATTACAATATAAAGTGCCTTTAATGTGCTATGTTTACAGTTCATAATTTTAGTTTTGGATATTTTCTTTTTAATAATAGTTTTAGCTCTATCAAAAGGAGTGTCTCTTAATTCCAGTCCTTTGCACCCCACCACTGCTTTGCACATTTTGTATATTTCTCATCAGACGAGATTTCTCATCAACATGTACGCTATTTGTTTAATAATGGCATGTTTTAGTATGCACTATATGAATTTAAATTGTATAGATCTACAGAGGTGTATTATGTCACACTTCCATCTGTGAAACAAACAGTGACCCAGTTCTATGCTAATATCTTGTGGACAGTAGTAGTGACGATTCAAAGCCCATTTGCAAGCTGCTCATACATCATATACACAGGTTTTTTCTAAATCTCATACATTTAAACAGGTTTAACAATAATTACAAATGAAAGTTAAGTTACTTAGGGGTTACCGATTTAAAATGTAGCTGATTGAAATAAAAAGGAAGTTTTCATTTATAAGAAAATTCATTTATTGTGCACCTTGATCTTTGAAACTTTCAGACCTTAAAAAAACTCCTGAATTACACAGTCGAGGAAGGGTAAATGTAAAAAGCTTAATAGGAGCACCTACTACCAAATTAGAAAAAAAAATTGATTATCATACTAACAACACAATAGACAGCATATGGATGCAAAACATGCTACTTTTTTTCTTTACAGCCCCTTTTGTCTATCCTCCAGACAAACTGATTCTGTTTCCATTAATCGCTCACAAGCCAGTCCTTTTTATTGTGTTTGACAGTCCATGTGTTGAGCCACATCACTACAGAGCATGTGTACAAATACATATATATATATATAGCCACAGGAGAGCAGCTGCCTGTCAGTCAACCATTTATTAATACTATAGAAAGACGTGTTGCATACTTTTCTTATTTGATGTCAACTACGTACAGAAATATAACTTACTGTAGGCTGTTGAATTAGAGAAATAAATGATCTGTTTTTGACTGTCTGTGTGCATAGGTTAATTGAAGGATTGTGAAAATTAATAAATTGTGCATAGGAATACCAGTTTTTTCATTGTGATCTTAAACATTTTTTTATTTTAAAATATTTATTCATTCATTCATTCATTAATTTTCTTTTTGGCTTAGTCCCTTTATTAATCTGGGGTTGCCACAGTGGAATGAACCGCCAACTTATCCAGCATATGTTTTACGCAGTGGATGCCCTTCCAGCTGCAACCCATCACTGGGTATTTTAAAATATTTTCACTTTAATTGATGAGTGTTGGGTTTCACAATAATTGTGTTTTAATGGAAAGTTCTTCAGCACTGAATAATTAATTGTTAAACCATTACAGAAGAAGTTCTGTCATCCATAATGTTGACCGATGCAGCAAACATGAGTTTACTCTAAAATGAATGAAACCCATTTTCTGCTGTGGTCGTAATTATAATGGATGACTGTTATTATGTCTGTCTGTCTGTCTGATAGTGTTTTAGCTGACTCATTAACAATAAATAATACGTCAAGAAGTAACATCAAACATTGTATTAAAATAGCTTCCTGCACAAAAGTTAATAAAAAAAATGCTTTGTTTTTTATGTTAAACACAAAGTCGATATTTCCATTAGCTATTGATTTACAAGTCAATGGCTACCAGTTTCCAGCATTCTTCAAAACATCTTCAGAAAACAGTAAAAAACAAAAAAATAAACTTTAAAATGTTTGAAACTAGTGATGGGTGAGTAAACGATGACAGAACGAGTTAACTATTCCTTTAAAGGTTACCTATTACGCAAAAATCACTTTTATAAAGGGTTTAAACAGTTGCGTGGCAACAGTGTGTAAATATAGCAAGCCTCTAATGGTAAAAATTACTTTAAAAAAAAAAAATTATAATCACTTCACTTTGATTGACATTCTCCCTTTGATTGACATGTAATCAGAGGGGGAATCTGCTGTTTTGCACAATCTCATTTGCATTTGAAGCGACACCAAAACAGCACAATTTGAATCAAAGCCTAAAAGGGTCAGTTTCAAAGAGTTTGTGGGGTATTCAAGATATTTGTGGGGTATTTGGAGCTGAAACTTCACATGCACTCTAGGGGCACCAGAGACTTATTCTACATCTTATAAAAAAGGGGCATAATAAGTCCCCTTTAATAAACCCCATTAAAAACATAAAAATATCTTACCTACCCGAATTTTAAACCGTGATCTCTGCAGTATGGTCTTTATCTTGTTCAGTATTGTTTCACATTGTTTTATTTTTTCCATCTTGTTGAACTCTTGCTTCTCTCCCTCTCTCTAATAGGCAGTGACCGAAAGTTCGAGCTGACTCCTATAGCTGCGCTCAGTGTCCATCTTCTGGGCAGTGATGGGGTGGAGCTTCACGTCAGCGAGCCAATCAGTGTGAGCGTCCCTCTTCCTGAAAACAGTGGCTTAAAAGAGAATGATCACATTCCGGCATGGAGGTTTGACCCTAAACTGGGTGAGTTTATAATTAATGTTCATTTTAGAGCAGTAGATAGTAAGGCATCAATTAATCATACAAACCATTACTAATATATCACAACTGGATGTTTATGCTGTGAATATTTTCATCAGGATTGTTGAAGGCGTTTTCTTTCTGAAGGTTTACTTAGTTTGTCTGTGAGGTTGTGATCTCTTCAAAGCCTCCAGATTTCCTGTCTTCATTGTTTTTGAGACCAATAAAAAGTGTTCAAAGCTGAGCTGGAGGGGGGAATAATGTGGGACTGTTTTTGAAAATGTTTACCTCAGTGTTGTTTTCCAATTTCCAAATATGAGTCACACAGCATCATCTATTTTAGTGACCAGATCCTTTAAATGGCAACAACACACACACACACACACACACACACACACACACACACACACACACAAACATGCGATTTAAAGAACAAACATTTTTCTTTGCTTATACTGTAAGATTACCGCTCAAAGACGTGCCTAGCTGAGTGAAAAGACTTCCTAATAGTGTGTTAAAGTTGCTTTTTTTGCTGTGATTTTGTGAGATTATACAGATTTTTGTGATGAAAAGGCAGATTGTTCAGTAGGCAAATAGTCATAATCAAATAATACGCAGACAGAATAAATCTGTTCCAAATCAAATCCGAGTCACAAGGTTGAAACACTGTGGCTTTCATTTCAGAGTTTACAGGATTTTGCTCCAAAATGATTTGAATTTTCACCAGATGTGTTTTTTTTTACGTGTGTGTGTGTGTGTGTTGCTTTAAAAATAACGCTTTAATGAACATTTGTGGAGTTGATTGAGATTAGTTGTATGCAATGAGTGATTAAAGCTCCAAAAAGTTCTGCTTTATGTTGTTTTGTTTTACCTGCTGACTGGGTTTTGTTTGAAATGGAGTGATACTGAAGCTTTATTGCTTTAACTGACCTTAATGCTTCACTTGTCTAGAGCCCTGTGTCTATTTGAGTTTATATGCAATTTGTCCTGTTGAGATCCGGCAGACAAAGATCTTTACCTCGTAAATCAGAGCTGTGAATATCCCATAATTTCACTGTGGTTAGATAAGGATTGCTATAATTACAATACAAGGCCAGTCTGGCCATATCTTCAGCTCAGTCCTCTTTGTCCCTCGCCTTCTCTGTCTGACGAAATTCACCCTGCATTCTCAGAGACTGCACATTAAGTTTTTTGGGTTTTTTCTTTGCTATTTCTGTCCTTGTAATAACAGTTTTATGTCACAAGAGGTAATCTTCTTCAATACTCATCTACTGTGATAGATCTTTTGTGAAGTAGTATATTCCTCCTATCAGAGATAAATCTATCTGACATGCACTACTATTTAAATAAATATTTGGGGAAGATCTTTTCTTGAAATTGCATCTCTTATTCTCACCTTTGCTGCATTTATTAGTTGGAAAATACATTAAAAAACAGAAATATTGTAAAATATTATTTAGGTTTAAAAATATATAATATTATTATTATTATTATTATTATTATTATTATTATTATATATTATTATTTTTTATTTTTTTTAAATGACAGCAAATAAGATTTTTTTTGTTCCATTTTTACATGTACATTTTACTTTTATTGGCTTTGTACATTTCAATTAGTTTTTTTTTTTAATTTGTTTGATTTTAATATTGTTTGATTTATTACGTTTTTTTTCTTTCTTCTTTTTTTTACGTACTCATTTATGCTGAGCACTGTATGTGCCTGTGACTTTAAAGCTGAAGTGTAAAGCCGAACTTCTGGTGGATGGCTTGACCACTGCTGTAATTTATGATGCATTCAACAAACCCTGAGGCTGTGCCGCAGAAGCCTGAGACTCAGAGCAGCTTCACACTAACACAGTCCCACAGCAGACTGGAGGAATCAGGAAGACATGCATTAAAGCATTACATACGATCTTCAGTGAGTTCTTCCACTCTGTAAGCTCTGATATTTTGTCTGCTCAGCCAGCCAATTAGCTTGAAGTTCTTTTCAAATGACTACTGATAGCCAGTAAATGACTATTGTGTCTAAATAATTCATTCAGTATGACATTTAATCAAATATACATGCCAGTATACATTAACATATACTTCAAATTCACAAATAAATCTGACGTCTAGTTTTTGTATACATCACTATTGTGCCCTATGTGCAAACATATGTCAGTTATTGGCTGTTGTTATCACATGGACATAGTCAAACTGTTTGTTGATATGACCAACTGTGATGTATGTTGGCCCTGTTTGTCTTCCATATGCTCTGTATGCATAGGGTATATATGATGCAAGTTTTTTTTTTTTTTTTTAAACCTGCAGCTCACCTATTCGTTTTAAACAGTTTTTGCGCTGCTTCATTTGTCAACAAAGTGCAACGCTGAGCAGAACTGTTTTTGAGAACTGTTTGTCAGAAAATATACGGAGGGGGGAAAACTATTGAAGACTGCAAAAAAATAAAAAATACACAGCACCCACATTGGCAAGTGAAAATGTGTATTAAACAATATATGCAATTCTAGTGAAGTCATTTTTAACACTCATTACTTTTAGAGAATAAAAGCGCAGATGAGAATGTTTCATTATTATTAGGGGTTGTACCGTTGGGTTTGAATCACAGTTTGGTGGTCATGGTTTTCAGATTGTTTCGGTCGGTTTACAATGTAAAAAAACAAACAAACAAAAAAGCTATTGTAGCACTTAAATACTATTTAGAAATACCATACATCTGCATAAAATGCATAGCTTTAATCTATCGCTTTTGCAGAAGTTATGAAATAAGTTTTTCTCAAGGCCGTCTATTCTAATTTCGATCTTAAATTGTTATTTAGAGAGAGCGAGAGAGCGCTGCAGGCGGCAGGTATCCATACTGTGGGATTACATTTCAGTCAAATACCAAAACAATCCACATACCCGCTTAACCATCAAATGATTAAAAAAAGAAAAAGAAAAAAACCATTTGGTACACTCGCGCACTGATCCGTGACCAGAGTAACAAATGTTTTTCCCCATCCCTACTCATTATCAAACAGAGTATGGCTGTGGGTTAAAAATATGAAGCCATTTGTGGTCTTTACACGAGGGCAAAGGTTAGATGTAAAAATAGAGGAAATAAGCTTGCAATACAAGCATATACTGTATGTCTGAGAATGTAAATCAGCTCAAGAGGGACAGAATACAGGATATTGTGGGAAGCAGTTCTTTTTGGATTTCTAAGTTCAGGCCATGTCTGGACTGCTCTGTTATCACTGTTGTCTCCTAGCAGCCACTCATAAACAGAGAAGCAAAAACAGCGGCAGCACTAACTCTATTTCCTCTCTTATTTCACAGATGTAGGCGGCTTTGTTGTCTGTAGTGCACTGGGACACCAGCTAGACTGAAGAGCACATCAGAGCCCATATTAATAATTCTATTTCTCCCTGTGTTTCCTAATAGAAGCATTGCAATCATTGGATCCAGAAAAGGATCTGCTAAGTTCTGTAGTGTAGTAAACTAAGTCGCCTGTTTTCATTTAATATTATTTTATAACAATAAATGAGCATAAGCAAATCAGAATATTAGATCAATTTCTGAAAGAGCATGTGACTCTGATGACAGACGTAATGGCAATCGACAGTCGAATATTGTACTAATGTATCTCAATATTAGTTTTACTGCTTTTGTGATCAAATAAATGCACAGCATTGATGGAAAAACATAAAAATTGTCTATGTAGCAGTTATATTTGTATAAAAATCTTATTGATCTCCACAATCTGCTGCTCTGGGTTGAATGTTCTGCGGTTAACTCAATCCAATGTATAAAAACTGTATCAAAGCAGTTAAATTAGTGTAAATGCATTGTGAAAGACACCTTATGCAATGCTGAGCACAAAGTGCTTCACACAGGGCTTTCTTTGCGTAGCAGATTGATAAATTGCAGAGCTCTGCATGTGACTCTATTGTGAGAGTGTGAGATGTTGTCCAGTAATATTCCTGCGTCACGTGTGCTTGAAGCTAATTGTGTAAACAATGCTGAATCATTCTCCAGCCTCTTTCCTCTGCTCTGTTTGTGTGCATCAGCATTTTGTTCAGTGCGCTGCTGTGTTTTTGACTGCTGTAGTCTTCAGTGCAGTATGTGTGCTGATCTAGCACTGATCAATAATCAATCAATATAAACTGAATAAGATCAATATGAACTGTGGTGCACACGGAGAATAAAAAACCAAACAAAATAGTTTTAAACTTTCAACCACAAATTCAGAAATTCCAGTGAGATATTTTGATGTTCTGCTTTATCTAAATGACTTTCGTCTTCCTTTTTCCATTATTCATGCTCATAATCCTTTCATACAACACTCACTGCCATCAAGTGGCTCTTAAAGGGACTGTTCACCCAAAAATTTAAATGTACTTACCCTGAAGAAGACGTTGTTTCTTTATTTTAATTTTTCTATTGAACGCAGAATCGAATGTTTGAAGAATATTGGAAGATGTAGCCATTTGCATCAATAGAAGAAGATGTACTATAAAAAGTCAATTTTCTTATTGTGTGTTAAACAGAACAAAAAGAAACTCGGGTAGGTTTAGAACAAGTGGAATTTACAATGTAATCCCTTTAAACAAATAACCCCCTCATTTATTTTGAACCTATTCACATTTAAACTTTTTGTAAGTTCAAGAACATTCTTTTCACAGACTTGCAGAATTTGAATTGTGAATTCTGTTTGAAAGATTTATCTTCTCTTTTATCTTAAATTAAGATCATTTAGATAAACCGTTATCATTCATTCATTCATTTTCTTTTCGGCTTAGTCCCTTTATTAATCAGGGCTCGTCACAGCAGAATAAACCACCAACTTATCCAGCATATGTTTTATGCAGCGGATGCCCTTCTAGCTGCAACCCATCACTGGGAAACACCCATACACTCTCATTCACACCCATACACTATGGACAATTTAGCTTACCCAATTCACCTATGGCGCATGTGTTTGGACTTGTTGGGGAACCCGGAGCACATGTTTGTTTTTGCGCTACTTCAAATTTTAGTTGTTTTTTTTGTTTGTTTTTTTATTCTCTCTCACTTATTTAAATGCATTTTCTGTCCTCTTGTGTCAATATTTGAGCTCCTGTATGACAATAAAAAAAATGTCCTGGTTTTGTGCACACTTGGTGAATAAAGCTCATTCTGGTTAATAGGGAATGCATGACAACCTAGATTTAGATCCTAATAGAGGCGCTTGTAGTTTGTGTGGTTGGTTTTAATCCCTGTCTGATCCTATAAACAGTTGGGAAAGCATCTAGACACAATAATGTAGTGGAAAGTCAATTGAATGCATCATAAGTGATCAACAGAGAAATCTGATAGAATGGCAGTACAGTGTGGGTATTTTGAGTGATTTCTGTACTGTCTGTTCTCAGTGCTGGACTCAAATCAGCGCTGACCACAGACTTCCTCGAGACAGAGGTTTATATTTCTTTTGTGATTGATTACAGGATTGTATTGTTTTATTGTAGTAGTGATATTGCTGAGCAGCCATAATGTAAACCTAATAAACAGCCAAACTTACTGTTACAGTTTCCATGTAAATATCACAATTCAATGTATGCATTAACATTTTGGTTTGAACATAAAATATATATTCAAGGTTGTATGAAAATATTTATAATATATTTAAATTCATGTAACATTTTTGAACTTTTGAATAATGGAATGCATCATCGATTTAATACATTGTATTTAGTTAGCTATTTTAATGATGCTTTTAAATGGTCATTTATCAGTTGCAAGAATATGAGGCAGCACAGCTGTTATCAACACTAGTAATCTGAAATCTTTCAGCAACATATTAGAATCGTTTAAGGATCATGTGACACTGTAGTTTTGAGTAATTACGAAGATTCAGCATTGCCATGAGAGGAATAAGTTACATTGAAAAAATATTCACTCAGATAATTGTTGTTTTGATTTTTAAACCATTTGTCACAATATCACTGCTTTTAAAATCATTATTAATAAATAAATGCAGCCTCCCAACGTTTACCAGTAGTGTGTATTAAATACGAATATCTCTGTATTTGTGTGTCTGTGCAGGTGCCTGGCTGAAGAGCAGTTTGGGATATGTCCAGAGAGAGGGGAAGCAGTTGACTCTCACGTACATTGCCCCTCAGCTTGGCTATTGGGTCGCAGCCATGTCTCCTATCAACACGGGTAACAATCATCATCCATTTTTGGGCCTTTTTTATTTGAAATATTGTTTGGATGACTGTATGGATGTTTCCCAGGGATGGGTTGCAGCTGGAAGGGCATCCGTTGCGTAAAACACATGCTGGATAGGTTGACGGTTCATTCCGCTGTGGCGACCCCTGATTAATAAAGGGACCAAGCCGAAAAAGAAAATGAATGAATGTTTGGATGACTGTCTATTCTTTGATTCTTTTATATAGCCATTAATGGAGAGAGGAGCCCGGCAGGCAGACATTACAAGTGCTTTGTTGCAGACCAAGTTATTGACTTGTAGAGTTGTTTGCACATTCACTGTGCTGTTCGTATCTGCCAGCTAAAAGAATGATGTCATTATGTCAGGGGTCATGGCTTTCAGCATCTCTAGGACATCTCTGCTGTTGAGAAGTGTTATTGATGGATACTGTAAAACCGAGGTCAGGAGAACAATGAAAATGTGAGTAGGATGGATGGATGGATTCGTCTATGCTGAAAACCAAGTGTGCATGCTCTGTTGTAGGTCCGGTGGTGGCAAAGGACATTAGCACTTACCACACAGTCTTCCTGCTGGTCATACTGGGAGGAATGGCCCTCATACTGCTCTTCCTGCTCTGCCTGCTGCTCTACTATTGCAGGTGAGTCTTGTTTTGAGGAAGCACAAAGCCTAATAAAAGTAGGAACTTCATTATAGGAACTAGTCACCAGGTTGATTCACTGAGAACTATTTTTCCCCCAAACCTGGTTTACCTGGTTGCACCGACAGTAGAAACTATCCTGGTTACCAGAGATCAAGTGTGTTAAAGGTGGAGGATGCCTTGACCGTTTTCACTGTGAGTGTCATGGAATGTAGGCATAAGTTAAGCGATTGAAAGACCAAATGGAGTGCTGAACCCTCTACGACAAGTTATAGTGCTTCATATCAATGAAAGTAAGAAAAGAACACAAAATGTTAGACAAAGGCAGCAAGTAAATTCTGTTAATATTAGTATTCTGTATGTGTTTGTTTGTTCAATAGCGCTTTGCATGCAATATGAAACACCGGTTAAGTATTTCAATCACCCAGTTGATGTACACTCACACTGGTAGCTCTTATTGTGCTTGGTTAAACTTGTTTGAAAAATTTGTTTAAAAAAACTTGGTTAAAAGTTGTTTGAACAATAGAAAAGTTCCTTGTTTAATGTTTATTTCAGTAGTCAACTTGAACATGCTTCTGTGTTTCAGGAGGAAGTGTACTCGTTTGCGGCCTGCCCACCGGAAGTTCACATTATCCTCAGCTTTGGATGGCTCTAAACGAGACCAGGCTACTTCTATGTCCCACCTTAACCTCATCAATGAGACTCACCTTGACCAGAACGGAGCAGAGCCGGACATGCACACACCTATGCTTAAACCCACTCCCTACGACTCCTCCACCAATGAGCTTGCAACTTCCCGTGGCGAGCTTCACAGCCGAGGATCCAACCACTACAAGCACTCAGTGGAAATATTTCCTCTCAAATCAGCTTGTTCAAACAATCCCTCTGAAGGTTATGATTCCCCTGCAGGACGAGGGGAATACCGACGTAGCTATACGTCCATTACAACTTCATCCGTCCATCCCCTCCACATGTCTGTCTCCTCCTCTTCACCTCATACGTTACATCACACTACCTCTGCAGGACGTCTGTCTTCAGAGAGTAAATCAAGCTTGCGTGATCAACGTCTCTCTCCTGTTTCGGCCACAAGTCCTGCCGGATCTCCAGAACGGGAGCAAGGAATTGAGCGACGAACAACTGATTACTTGTTGTCCCGCTCTGTAGACCATCTAGAGCGTCCCGCTCCACTTCCCCGACCTGGAGCCCTGCTCTGCTGTACATCCGAGCTTATAGTGAATAAAGGGGAAGAAACCTACCGCAAGGCTCGCCCCACCCTCGTCATCCCAGCTCACTACATGAGACTTCCAGGGACGCACCCTCTGTCTGGCCAGGCACTGCTGTTGCAGTCTGATGAACAAAGCGAATTGGAAACCATTCAGGCAGAGCTCAGTGCATGCCACCAGCCCCAGGGTCAGGTCCTGCACTCGTGGGCCAAGGGAGAGCAGGAAGGAGGGACACAAAGGACAGGGGATGACCGAGGTGGAGGAGTTGATGAGTGGACACTGCAGACAGCAGCTCTTCCTGCCGATCTCTCCATCCCCAATTCTCTCAGTCAGGCAGGACTGGATGTGGTGCAGATGAACGGAGAAGATCAGCTTCTGGCTGAAAAGACTTTAATGGAGCTCAGGGGTGGAAAACCACTCCCTCACCCCAGAGCTTGGTTTGTTTCTCTGGACGGACGCTCCAACGCGCACATCCGCCATTCCTACATTGACTTGCAAAGGGCAGGATGCAACAGCAGTTGTGTTGGAAGCAACGACGCCAGTCTGGACTCTGGTGTTGATATGAGCGACGTCACACCGGGGCGGCGTGTTCGTGATAAAGTTGTTGTTAAAACTGAAACTGAGGCTCTACCTGCAGTACCTGTGGTTAGATATACGCCGGTATTGGTTGTAGAGGATTCAAATGCTGATGAGAACAGTGATAGCCCCACACCAGTCTGCAGCCCTGAGGAAAGTGCTCTAAACAGTTTACTGCAGGAGAAAGAGAGCGAGGAGGATGACGAAGGGACTTTGTCACCTCCGACACCTCCACCTGAGATTCCTTCACCGCCTCCTCTACCTGAGCCTGTGGTTGAAACTTCAGAGGATATGGGGATAGATAGTGAGGTTTTTAGGACTGAGGAGACTCAAATGCACATGAACAGCAGCCGGCCTGACAAACTGGTAGTCCCTGATGACGGAGGTGAAGACGAGAACAAGAAAAGTCCATGGCAGAAACGAGAGGAGCGACCACTACTGGCCTTTAACCTAAAATGACACGCCTTTAAATGGGATGGTACACCCCAAATTCTGTTATCCTTTACTCATTCTCATGTCGTTTCAAACCTATTTGACTTACACAAACAAAAGGGGTTTTACCTATTAATGCAATCTTCTAAAACTTTTACCCTGCAGAACTTCATCTGGGTTTACAATGTTGTGAAGGTGATTAAATGATGACAGACGCTTTATTTTGGGATGAACCATCTTTTAAAGTGCTTCCTCTGTGGTCCCTAGCTGGACTGTTGAATGGAGTTGCCTTATGAGCGCAGGTCTGTGCGTGGCTGTTTGCCTGTGGCAATGAAAGCCAAGAAAGCCATAGCACAAATAGATATTGGAACAGGTCTGCCTCAAGACTGATCAAGAAGAACAATCTGATGTTTCCAAGCAAAAAAACGTCATTAAATACCAACAGTCTAATGCACAACGGCTATGGCTTTCCAGACATACACTTTGAGCAAAAAAATATTGCAAGCCATTGTATTGAAAGTGAAATGTTGTTTATGCTTTATATGAGATGCTGCTGTTTTTGAGCAATATGACATCTAGTGGCCACATGTGTACACTGCAACTACACCACTAAGTGTTTCCCAGCACTTATTTTTATGGGATGACCGGTGGAACGTCTTCCACACCTTAATAGAATTAAAGACACATAAAATCACTATAATGGGATCTACAATCTAAATCACACCCGTTTTAAGTTTTATTTGTTTCATGAATTAATGAGTAGAATACAGCTGACGCTTTGTAAAGCCAAATAAGTTTACATAATGCATCATTTGTTCTCTGTAATCAGTCATTTTGGCCGTGTTTAGCACAGATTTCCATGTGCGTTACTTTCAAGAGTAGGAATACAGTAGAATTTTTGCCAACACTATGCATTACTTTAAACTGAAGGATCATTGTAGCTTAGTTGCCTTTTTTATTTTAACCACTGTATTTTAATTTCATTGTATGTTGTTATTTTATTGCTTTTGACTTGCCTTATTGTGTGAAGGACAGTGGACAAGTTCAGACGAGAGTTGGATACAAACGCGCATGCATAAAAAGCCATCAGCTTTTTTCCCCCCAAACTCTCATTTTTGTCTTAAGTGCCTTTCTAGTGATCATTTATATACATGAGTAGATTTCCTTTTCCACTCCATCATCATCAGTAAGTTGATGTTTTACTCAGCATGTTGACTTTACATGGCATTTCATTTTATGCGTGTAAGTGGTTTAATGTTGTTTCTGGAAATACAGTGAGGTCCAGTAGTCAAATCTGGGATCTAATTAGAATTTGGCCATATACAATTTAATGTAACTCTTTTAAGATGTTGAGAGGATTGAAACAATGAGTAGTTAATGTAAAATAATAACTATTTATGATTCAATGTAGATCAGATATTAGAAATGCAAGTTTGTTTATGCAGTTGAGTGCTGCTGTCACGCAAAAAGGCCACATGCCAATTTGTTTTCCATTAAGCTATTCAAATATTCTGTTGACAGCAATACAAATATATATTTTACTTTTTTTTTATTGTTATTTTAAAAATATTTTTTATATGCAATTTTTCACTAATAATCTGAGTTTTGTACCCCACTGTACGTTCAGTGCAGTTTATGATTATTGTTTTATAATTGGCTTGTATGTATGTACATATTCATTCACCCAGTTGTTTATGCGCGCGTGTTTCTCTGTGTGTCTGCTGTAGACACACTATGCAGTGTGTGTTTGTACTGATGAAGAAATGAAAGCGATGTATCATGTTTTGAAAGCTGTTGAAGGTCTGGCTTGTTGCCTGGGTAACCACTTGGCTCTTCAGCAAATTACTTTGAATGTCTGTACTTCTGGTTGCTTGTATTATAATTCAGGCATATTATTCCAATAAAGCCAAAAACCTCATCAACTGTAGTTGAACGTAATTATCACAATTTCTAGTTACAATCAAGTCAAGAGTGTGAAATCCCTGTGCCGTATAATGTTGAAGTGGTATTACTAAAAATTACTTGACTCGACACTTAGTTTAAATAAAAAGTATCGAAGACTGACTGGAGACGTTTCAGGTAAGGGTGTTTATAACACAGCTCAACAAATACTAATTGATAAATAATATTTAATAATTTTGAGGTCATGAATCAAGGGTTTTTGAACGGTTTGGTGAGATTTTACAATAATGTCAGAAGAGATTCAAACTTAACAGTTCAGAAAAAGCTTGTTGGCCCAGATACTGGATCGGTTCTCAGTTTGTTTGTTTGTTTGTTTTGTCTCGTGGACTTGATTTTAATTCAGCATTTCCTTACAAACACCTCGGATGGTCTGTATTTGGAATACAGATTTTTCTGGTGTAAACGTTACACAATAGATCGATCCAAAAGTAATGTTTAAGGGCAAACATGATGAAAATTTGTCAAAAATGATGAGCCATTTTCTCACAAAAGCCGTTTATTCAGTGCTATTTCTGCTTAAGGTTGCTGGTTTGTCATCCATATTGAATATCTCCCAGAAAGCATCCTGTATGAGGAGAGGGGCGTAGTCTTACATGAAAGTGAATGAAAAAAACAACCTCGAGAAATAGCCTCAGAAAATACATTTATAACTTTATCTTTACGTTTTAGAAACTACATTCCAGCGCACTTTTGTTACTTTGCAGCTAATCTTCAGATGAATAATTTGGCAGACAGTTTTATTCAAAATGTCCCAGTTTAATGCGCTACACCAATTATATACACATATTGGCGTGTGTTTTTAAAGGGAAAATCATATTTTTTTTATATAAATATCTACATATACAGAAGACAATAGAGAGTAGATAGAAGCCTATTTGATCAAGAGAAAGAATCGCGAAGATCTACATTATTATTATTATGTTTACATTCATTTCATTTTCTTTTCGGCTTAGTCCCTTTATTAATCTGGGGTCGCCACAGCGGAATGAACCGGCAACTAATCCAGCACATGTTCTATGCAGCGGATGCCCATCCAGCTGCAACCCATCACTGGGAAACATCCACACACACACTCATTCACACTCATACACTACGGACAATTTTTTTTAGCTTACCCAATTCACCTATACCGCATGTCTTTGGACTTGGGAAACCGGAGCACCCGGAGGAAACCCACGCCAACACGGGGAAAACATGCAAACTCCACACAGAAACGCCAACTGACCCAGCCGAGGCTCGAACCAGCGATCTTCTTGCTGTGAGGCGAACGTGCTACCCACTGCGCCACCGTGAGGCTATTATGTTTACATTTTTTTTACTATTCAAAGGGACAAATTCTGACTGAGGAAAGTTGAATGTGCTTGACAGTCTGTTATTTGCCTAATAAATGACAATAGGCCACAGTTTTTCATTTAAAACTTTAACAGATTCCTATTTTTTTATGATATATGATGTAATAAATTTGTATTTGAAAAATAAGTACTTCATTTCCTTATTCTAAATCTTTAAGAAATGTCTTTGGTACATTAAAAAAGTGTGGTTATGATGACCATCCAACAAGCTAATCCAGCTAAAATGGTGCTTAAAATGCAGCATTTAAATTTCACAATTCAATAGACAATGAGGCAAATAACTGCAAACTTTCTCCATTTTTTGAGAATAAATGGACCCCATTTCACCAGGCTGGCTACGGGCCTGTATTTATTTATTTATTTATTATAAAGAATGATTAATAATAATGATTAATAAAAGGTCCTCAAACAAATTCATTCATTCATTCATTTTCTTTTCGGCTTAGTCCCTTTATTAATCTGGGGTTGCCACAGCGGAATGAACCGCCAACTTATC
>CAIGQW010053747.1:10650353-10663762 GCA_903798125.1 Danio choprae
CAACTTATCCAGCATATGTTTTAGGCAGCGGATGCCCTTCCAGCTGCAACCCATCACTGGGAAACATCCATACACAAACAAACATCCACTCATTCACACACATACATACACTACTGACAATTTAGCTTACCCAATTCGCCTATAGCGCATGTCTTTGGACTTGTGGGGGAAACCGGAGCACCCGGAGGAAACCCACGCCAACATGGGGAGAACTCCACACAGAAATGCCAACTGACCCAGCCGAGGCTTGAACCAGTGACCTTCTTGCTGTGAGGCGATCGTGCTATCCACTGCGCCACCGTGAGGCCCAATCAAACAAATTCAAATTATTATTATTGTTTATAAACATGGGCGTTGCTAGGCCTATGTAGCCGCCCTATATTTCTACTCAGCTCCCCTAAAACATTTGCGATGTGCAGAGCGAGAGAACAAGGTGTGTGTTTATCGATAGATTGTTATAATATCTGCTTATTTGCAGTTCTTTGCTATAGATACACTTGTACCTCAATGTCATGGAGGAACAACCGGGTTTCCCATATACTGTTTCATCGGTGCTCACCTCATAATCACAGCTGTTTCCTCGAAAAAGTAGCTCTTATCGGACATTTCGCTATTTTAATTTCAAAATTAACTACCAATATAAAACACATTACAGTGCATGTGGCATTAACTATACCATACAGTCTTGCACAGAAAAGATTAAACACAGTGACAGAACCACTTAGTGAATGTACTCATTTTAACTGCCAGAGTCACTGACAGAGATAGACACATCATGTGTTATCTTGTATTTAAAAAAATCTTATTTATTATTATGATTCAGATCAAGAAATATGTGAATTAGCCTGTAGGTTTAAAAACATATATTTAAATTTATTTCCCGTTTAATTAGAAAAGTGGCAGTTTTATTTATTTAATACATGGAAACAAAAATGTACTTGAATATAGAGAGTAGTTTTTACTACAGTAAACGTGTGTTTACCTTTGGCTCATTCAGAACTCAAATGGCAATCCCTGTTTTTGCAGTACAGTGGAATACTGCTAGTTAAGCATACAACCCCACCATATTAAACATTTTTGAGTGTATTACTATTAAATTACTACTTATAAATGTAATATTTGAAAATCCTAAAATCGCCCGTTTATAAATATATATTTTATGCTAACATTGCAATAATTCAGTGATTAAAAATGATACATCAGAGATATATTTGCCAAATATACATAATTGTCAAGATCTCAAAACTTCCTTTACTTCAAACATTGTTTAGAAATCATTTAAACATACAATTCAAACCGATTAATTTAAATGCGTATCATCGCGTTAACCTTTCCTCCTCTTTATTTGCACTTTGACGAGCTGTTAGTGGCAATAATCGGTAGACGGTGCTGTTTTCCGTCGTTTTTATTGAGTGGTTTCGTCGTGAGGATTTGCAGCAGATTCATCCATGATGGCGGAGGACAGCGAGTCCGCGGCCAGCCAGCAGAGCCTGGAGCTGGACGACCAGGACACCTGCGGCATTGACGGAGACAACGAGGAGGAAAATGAGCACATGCAGGGGTGAGCACTAGCCGAAGAGCCGCCGTCCGCCCGTGCGAGGATCACCCGCGACCGTCCGCCGCCGTTTCGCTGCCACAGAGATGTAAACAAACGGTTAGCTTAGCAACCAGGTATCCATGAGGAGAGCTAGTGTATTTTAAACCAGCCTACTAATATGTTAGCTCGTTAATTATGTAGTGGGAAAGCAGCGCTGCCTTTAAACATTAGTGAGATATTCCTAGGATATGTCGATATTTACTTGATGCAGCGTTTAATTTTAACTTGTTAGCTGAAGCTAGCTTGATTTTAATGTTAAAGCATTTATTAAAGCAGTCGAATAAGTCATCCAGTCCTTTCTCTGCCTGCACTGTTTCGGTAAGTTACATGTGTTAGTCTGCGTTTTTCTGTAGTCGCCAATGTTGTTGAGAGCAACACAATAGCAGTGGAAAGCATCCGTCAGCTTTCATTAGTGTGTCTTCATTGATTCTGAACAATACAAACACGCTTGATCCTCTTTATGAGCTGAGCGGCAGTATTGCAGAGCATCTTTGTCAGCTCGAGGACGAGGATGATGTGAACAGCTCTCTCTGTTGTTGTCAGGCAGACTAACATCCCTCAGGAAACACCATAAAGTTTGACCTGCTTCCATGAAAGGACTGTCACTTGGTTTTATGGAAGTCACCCTCCGTGTGTTTGTTATAGCACATCGTTGACGCGTTCGCCTATCGTGCATGTCTCTGAACTGCATAAACTGTTTTATGTATTGTCAGTAAGGTATATCTGCTTTGTTAAGGAGTCCTGGTGGTGATCTTGGTGCAAAGAAGAAAAAGAAGAAGCAAAAGAGAAAGAAGGAGAAGCCAAGCTCAGGAGGAACCAAGTCTGACTCTGCCTCTGATTCTCAGGAGATAAAGGTTCCTGCTCTGTTAAAAATTAAATTCTAAAATCTATTTTCTGACAACGTCATACAATGCATTAAACAAAGCTGATTTTATCTCTGTTCCTGTCCCAGAACCCTGCCATTCCCATGCAGAAACTGCAGGACATTCAGAGAGCTATGGAGCTCCTGTCCACCTGTCAAGGTCCAGCCAAAAACATAGACGAGGCCACAAAGCACAAGTACCAATTCTGGGACACTCAACCTGTGCCCAAACTCAGTAAGTCATACATCTCTGCACGTGTTTGATTGCAAATGTATGCAACTTTGCGGATGCATCTTACATTATTGCTCAAGCAGCGTTGCATTTAACAAGGTAATCAACTTATTGTGCGTTTAGAAAACACAATCTCACCATAAACATTATAATAAATCAAATCACAAGCATAATGTTTATTTATTTATTCATAATTTCTGTCATGGTTCCTGCATGTTGCTCCTAAAAGCTTTATCTTTTTTTATTTAGACATTATGGCCAGCTCAGAAATGTATTTTAAGTCATTTTCAGTCTTTCCACTTTGTCTAAAGATGGTGAAAACCTAAATATTAATAGAAAAGTTCCTATATGCTTTTGGTTTGAGGCCTTATTTGTATCTGTGAGATTTAATAAAACCGCCAAAATGGAACATTTCGTAAAATATGAAACATTTTATTCGTTTATATGCATGTTGTGTGATTAAAGGGATAGTTCACTAACAAAAAAAGCTATTAATGCAGTACTCTCTGGTCATCCTAGATGTAAATAACTTTTTTCTTCAGTACAACAAACAAATTGTTTTAACTGTAGTCCTTAGTGATTCATAAAATGTAAGTCAATGGCTACCACCAGGACATTTGAGTTTAAAATGAAAAAAAACATAAAGGTGCTAGTGATACATTAGTATTTAATAGAGGTCTTCTTGCACTTTATAAGACCCCTGTGTATTGAGGGGAGCCATAGAGGCAAACTTTGGCCTCTGTTTTTTTTACTCTTAAAGTGCACTCTTATGCATCACCAAGGACCATGTTTTTGGCTAAAAGCCTTCTTTAATGTTCTACTGAAGAAAACAAAAAGTGAACTACATATTGGATGGCCTGAAGGTAAGTCAATTCATTTTAATTTGCGGTTGAAAATGTGCTTAGCCAACATTTTAGAGCTGTGTACAATGCAAATGAATTGTTAACTAAAGAAATGTTTTTAAGGGATTGAGATTACAAAAACATTTTAAAATCCCTGCTGTACATGCATAAATGATCATTACTGAAAGTCTTATAGGTGCTTATGTATTTTTGCAGATGAGGTGGTGACGACGCATGGACCAATTGAGCCTGATAAAGAAAATATCAGACAAGAGCCATATTCCCTCCCACAGGGCTTTATGTGGGATACGCTGGACCTTAGCAATGCTGAAGTGGTACGTACACGCATGAAAGCACTGACTGAATAGAAAAATGTGTAAAATGTTTGCACTTTATATTTGCTATTCCTTTGTGATATGTCAAAATTGTGATTTGTTTTTCTCTTTTGTCTTGTAGCTGAAGGAATTGTACACTTTGCTGAATGAAAATTATGTTGAGGACGATGACAACATGTTTAGATTTGACTATTCCCCTAATTTTCTAAAATGGTAAGTAATGGTTTGGGCATCGTTTTTTGATTTCAGAATGGAAAATCTGTCATCGTTTACTCACCTTTATGTCATTTCAAACCCGTAAGAATTTCGTCATCTTTATAAAAGAATCAGACATTTATATCATATGTAAGACATGTTTGTGCATCTGTCAATTCATTAAAAATCTGTTCACCCAAAATGTCAATGCTTCAAAGTACCAAGAAATAAGTCCTTATGTGTTGAGTGGTAAAATAAAAATTATATGAAGAATGGATTTAATTTGGAATTTAAACCAATGAGGTTTAATCTGACATGCAACACAACACATTTAAACTTCTGCAAAGACTATTGAGTGGAAAAGTAACTTTCAGTTGAGAGACAGAAATCTTTTCAGACTTAATATATCTTCTTGTGAGTTTCGAAGATCAACAAGTGTCTTAATGGTTTGGAATGACATGATGGTGAGTAATGCCTCGTTTTTACTGAGCAATGCAGTGCGGTATAGTACAGTTCAGTACGGGTTACTCCAATCAGGCTTGTGTTTCCACTGTCAGCAGTACCCTTAGTTGGTCGGCCTGATGTATGCCTGAAAGTTGTGATTGACATCCTTCTCTGTCAAAGAAAAAGCCATATGAACACAAGTTCATTATTTCAAATGTGGCTTATGCAAGCAAATAGAGAGCGGAAGCAGCACAAAAATGTCCACAGATTCTCTCTGGCCATAAGTAATAAGAGAATTAAAAATGTTTACATGAACTAACCCTTTAATGCAGTACATTCTTTCCTCGGCAAGTTTAAAATATCATGATTTTGATATCTTTTGGTCTCTTTCACTGTAAGGGCGTTGCGTCCACCAGGTTGGCTGCCCCATTGGCACTGTGGTGTCAGGGTCTCCTCTAATAAGAAGCTGGTGGGATTCATCAGTGCCATTCCTGCAGACATCCATATCTATGACACGTGAGTGTAAGGCCACATTACACCTGTGCCTGCTCCAGAAAAAAAACTGTTTAAACTACTTTTATTTGTTGTTGTATTTTCTGAGAATTGTTCATTGTCCTACTATAGCGCTAATTCTCTTTGCATCCAAAGGTTGAAGAGGATGGTGGAGATTAACTTCTTGTGTGTGCATAAAAAATTGCGCTCAAAGCGTGTTGCTCCTGTGCTAATCCGAGAGATCACGCGGCGGGTCAATTTAGAGGGAATTTTCCAGGCCGTGTATACTGCTGGTGTGGTGCTGCCCAAACCCGTATCCACATGCAGGTACCAATGCAGCTGGATTTTTAGAGCTCAAAATAATCTATTCTTATTAAAGGCTTTCATTGGGGATGTAAGATGGTTCATTTGAAGCATTTAAGTGTCCTCGGTATTATCTGTATCTTTGCAGATATTGGCATCGCTCTCTAAACCCCAGAAAGCTCGTGGAGGTGAAGTTTTCGCACCTCAGCAGAAACATGACACTTCAGCGGACAATGAAGCTCTACAGATTACCTGATGTAAGCCTTTTTATCACTTCCAAATAAGTATCCTGGTCCTGATTCAGAAAGAACCCTCTCAAAGGAATGGTCCATGCAGGAATAAAAATTGATGTTGTTCTAAACTCCTATACTTTTTGCTGGGTTTAGAATGACTTGAATATGCAGTATGTTAGCTTTTTGTTCAAAAATAACTAAGGCTGCATTTACACAACAAAATATAAAAATATATTTATTTAAACTTTTTTACATTTTTACACATCCATGTAAATAGCCCCAAAATATAGTGAAATACGTATGCCAGGCCATTAGTTAGTGCTGTCGCCTTATTAGTAAACCATACTTACAAAGAAGTGACGATTAAATCTTTGTTCGTTTGTTTTTTTAAAGACATGTCATCTGCGTTGTTGTGTATATGATGTGTACATGATGCATCTCTGCTGTTGGTGGTAATATTGGTGAAGTAAATCCACACTGCTGAAGAAGCATTAGGAAACTCTTGCCATGTACTCCACTGTGTTGTGTAGCTTTGTTCGTGCTTGCCTTTAAGATCGACATGTACTGGACATGTCTACATACCTAATACATACTAGATGCATGATGTCACTGTTTTCTAAGATTCCCGTTATTAGGTGTTTACACGTAAACAATGATGGCTTCATTTCCAAACACTTGTGCCTTGTAACCTACGTTTAAAAAAAAAAAAAATGTGTTTTCAGTCACCAAAACGCTGTTGTCATGTAAACAAAAAGGTAAAATGCTAAAAAGTTTCCAGTTTTGGGCTAAAAATGTTGGGTAAATGGCCCCTACATGTATTTATCAAGCAATTACATATTGAATCCATCCCCAAACAGTGTTTTTTTTTTTACTTAAATCATAGTTTGTATAAAAAGAGCATATAATAAATATTTATACTAGGACACATACAAACCTATAGCTACAATGCACCTTCACAAAAACCATGGAATTTTGTTTATGATCTTATAGACTTCCAGAGGATACTTACTGCAGCATACACTAAAGTGAACTAAAAAGTCTTGTTTTCTCTGATTTTCCTCTGTATTTTTCTTTAGAGCACCCGTACCCCTGGTTTGCGGACGATGGGAGACGGGGATGTGAAGCAGGTGACGGCACTTCTGCAAAAACACCTGAGCCAGTTCCACCTGCGGCCTGTGATGGGGGAAGAAGAGGTGAAGCACTGGTTCCTGCCTCAGGAGAACATCATTGACACTTTTGTCGTGGAGGTACAGCCTGAAACATTCATCTCTGCATGCAGTTTACAGTTTAGTAACCTGATCATATTCATCTACTCACTGACACATTCTGCTTCCTTCAAAGGGTTCTGGCGGGATGCTAACGGACTTCATCAGTTTCTACACCTTGCCATCTACAGTGATGCATCATCCACTGCACAAAAGCCTGAAGGCCGCTTATTCCTTTTACAATGTCCATACAGAGACGCCGCTCATAGACCTGATGAATGATGCTCTCATCTTAGCCAAACTGGTATGAGCATAACACAACAAAACGCATCTAATGAATTTATCTACAAGTTATTTAGCTTTTCATGCATATACTAGGATATGAATGCATCGAAATTGATAGCATTGTATAATTTATCAGCATAGTAAACACGTAAGCCACTTGTCCACTATTGGGCTGAACGGTTCTCTTTTCTTCATTGTTCTATTCCATGCCGATCTGGGGCAGTCATCACCGATACGGCTTTATTTTTCACTGTGGTGCTGATAATGGAGGTCTTTGGAATGTAATACAAATGTGTCAATCTTTGCCTTGGTAACACAAGTGTAATGTAAACAGCGATAAGGTGGATGTTCGGATCTTTCTGTTTTTGGGGCTCCTTTTTTTTCTGATATTTACTTCCTAAACAAGTAGCTAGCTTGCCGGCATCTGCTTAGCCAGCTATGGAGAAACTGGCAGAAAATATGCAATTTAACTTATTTATTTTTGAATGAGCAAAACCTTTAATTTATTTGTTGTTATAGGTAAATCACCAGAAGAATAACAAAGTATATTAAGCTGTTTTTACTACAAAAAGCAGCATTTGATTATAACTAAGGAAAATAATAATATAATGTAATAGCAGATTTGCTGTATCAAGCAGCATAGCAGAGTATTTGTTTTGCTGGAAGACGCCAAAAGCCTCATACATTGATGTTAATTTTAACTGTACCTGTTCTCACATCACAAATAATATCTATGTTCAAATACATATTTCCTCTTTTTTTGTGATGTTTTGGGATGACAGAAAGGTTTTGATGTTTTTAATGCGCTGGATCTAATGGACAATAAGAATTTCTTGGAAAAGCTCAAGTTTGGAATTGGCGATGGTAACCTGCAGTATTACCTGTATAACTGGAAATGCCCTCCCATGGACCCAGAGAAAGTAAGATTCCTTTAGATTGTTTTTATTTTTATTCTAGCTTTGATAATTAACCCCTTCATACATGAAAAGTATGACTGTTTAGTCCTGTCATTGTTTAATAGATATGACACTAAAACCACCAGTAGTCTCTGTCTTGAATGAGTGAATAATTAAGGAAGACTATTTGTTCAAAACAGTTGATTTATAGTAGCAAATGTTTTTATAAATAGACATTATTGTGTCTAAAACTAATTAACGTCTTGTTTGCTGAACTACTGTACAAAAGGTTTTCTTTCATAACCTAAATTGTAGTCATTTTAACTGAATTAAACACGTTTGATGTGAATGACTATGTCAGCTTACTGATAGTTCACATAAGTACACCATTATCATAGAGGATAAATGTCACAGTCCCCTGCTTATAACCTTTTTGATTCATTGATATGCTGTTGTGTTTCAACAGCATTGGCAAACCAGTAACATTACTATATAACATTTGCCCTAGTATAAATGTTTACATTAGTAAACAAGTATTTGTTTTAATAGGATTTTGCTCTGTTTAAATACCAATAATGCCATATAAATGCTGAAAATTCATGATGATGATGATGATAATATCATCACAGGAGTGTGTTTTAACTCTCTTCTCCATGCTCCGCAGGTTGGCCTTGTTTTACAGTAACTGGCTGCTTGTTGTTGGATGCCGACTGATTCAGAGGTCCACCTTGAATTCTCAGACTTGGACGTAATCGATATAAAGAGGAAAAACTGACATCCATTCAAAGTGAATGAGTTCCGTTGTGCAGCTCTCTTAGGTCTTGTTCCAGTTCCTGAGGGCTTTCCCTCCTTTCTCTTTGTCTTTGACTCTCTTTTTGAGAATGTGAGAAACATTTATCAAGGTCAAACACATCCACAAGCTGTACACACACACACACACACACACACACACACACACACACGATGGTAGTGTTTATTTTCCTCAACATGCAATCTGTATCCTCTCACAGAACATGTTTATTCCCATGGTTTTTGTCTTTTTGTTCATTTGTTTTGTACTATGAAGGAGTGTTGATACATTTGTGTGAATTAGCAAGCTGTACATTTAATGCCAGATATTTATTACGTGTTGTGAGGTTTACAACAGAACAGGAACATGGGTCGAAATCCAAAGTCTTTTGTATGGAGCTGCCTTTGAATTCATACAGCGTTCTGAGTTTCTGTCTGTCTGCGGGGAGAGTTAATGGTTACACGTGTGGAAGAATGTTTTGCGTTTTGAAGCACAACACCAACTTGTTTATAAAAGGGCCAGATTGCTCTGAGGTGCATTTTTAAGAATATGAAGTTTTATTTAGGTTTTGTGTGTCCAAAAGAAACATTTTGAATGTGAGTTTTTTTTCATGAAGGCATGATTGTTACAACTCGCGTAGCTTCTTTCTTTCCCAACCGTTTCTGTTCTTTACCATTTAGCGTTTTTAAATGATCCTTTTAGCAAAACAATTCTGATATTTAGAATTGTGCTTAAGTTACTTGTTACGTTTTTTTTCTTGACTTTCTTTATTCTCTCAGTATTCTGCGCGGTGAAACCATAACCTCTTTTGACTGGTGCATTTTCTCGATCAGGTCCTGATCATTTTGGTATTTTGAAGCACAAGGAGAGTTGAACAATCATATGTGCGTTTTCATTTTGATATAAGCATTTCTCCCAATGCTTTTGGTGATGCGGTCTGGAAAGCTTGCTCGCTGTTCAGTTACAATCACTGGTGAGGCTTAATGAAATGTGAACGCTATTCTTCAGCAGAAGCTGGTTTTGTGTTTTCATGGTTTGCTTTAATGTATCTGAATCTACAATTTGCTTTTATATAAGCGCACGTCCAGTCATGCTTCAAAAGAAAGGTACTCTTCTCAAAGGCCCACATTTCAGTCAGTGGTTTCATTCAATAATGTCATCAAGGGCACTTTTGCGAATGTCAGTTTGCATATGTTTTTTCTAAGGCTTGCTGAATGAAATGAGCATGAATCCTTCTTTCCCCCCTCCCCCCCAGTATGGTTTTTGAATTTATGGGTTACGGTGAGAACACCTGAAGTACTTGCCTTATTTCAGAGAGGTTGTTTTTTTTTAAACGTTGAAATTGTGTAGTTTTAAACGATCAGCTTTCTCTTTCTGAAGACAGTATTTTTATTGAACTCCATTGCAGGATGGAACTGATGGGAACAAGTACCAGCACCATGTCAAACATGACAGTCCACCCGAATATCTAATTGTCAAAAATAATATACATCAAGGTATACCAGCATGGATATTTGACTGAATAAAAGCATCCAAAATGTAAAACGCTACTCATTTGGGGGTTTTTATTTTTCCATAAACATCACATAAACTTGAAAACTTGAAAACATGAAAACATATTCAATATGTGTCCAAGCCAACTATTTAGTAGCCTATTCAAATGTTGAACGCAAGACGAATACCTTTGCTCTCTTATTCAGTTGTGGTTTTCTAATTTTGGTGATTATCTTAAAAGAACCATCATTGGTTCATTCATCATTAAACTTCTTTCCCCAATCTGTAGTTAATGAACTTAAAGGTTATAAGGATGAGAATACCCAAAGTACCTGTCATATTTCAGAAAGGGTGTCTTGTTAAATGCCAAAATTGTGTAGTTTTTAATTGTCAGTTTTCTTACTTAGAGACAGTATTTTATAGAGTCAGCGCCATGTCAAATATGACAGTCCACCTATCAGTGTAAAATATAACCCATTTGGTTTCTTTTTGCTCTCCAAAACCATCATAAACATAAATATAATAAACGTGTTTACACAGCTACATTCATAGAATGCAGGTTAAACAACCTTTTTCTTTCTTTTCAGTTTCGGTTTTCTAATTTTCGTTGGATTCGGAATGATTTTCTTCACTTTCAGAGGCTGGAGAACTAAAGGAGATGCATCACTCGACAGCTCTTCTAATTTCCTCTTCTGTCCGGTGTCTGTGCGCTTTTTTTCTGTTTTCGGTGTTGAGTTCACGGTCTGCATCCACGCCACGGAGAGCTGCGGGACAACCGGCGTGATGGCTCGGACCGTATCCTCGAACTCCTCGGACCCGCGTCTGAAGCCCAGCGCCAGGACGCACTTGAGGCCCAGCAGCTCCGACAGGCTCCCACTCAGACCGGGCACCTGACAGGCGGGCACCGATCTGGTTTTACTCAGCGGGATTAAATGGCTCGTCATGTGAGCTGGAGTGACCGAATTACACACGAGCACCAAACTCAGGTCGTTCCTCTCCAGGCCCTTGGTGACCTCGTTAATGCCGATGGCCAGTTGTTTCCTCAGGGCCGGGTTTGTCCAGCCCCGTTCGGCGGTTTGCACGTTCTCTGTGGGTTCGGAAGCTGGTTTTTGGTCCTCGGTGGGTTTGGATCCGTCTTTTCTGGATCCCCACTCGCGAAACCGACTGACACGCTCTTTCCGAAGCCCGGTGCCGGATATTTTCTCTTTCAGAGTGTTAAGTATTAAATGTTTGTGTTGTTTTTGTAAGAGTTCACTCCAGCCAACGTTGTATGGGTTGTTCAAAGATGTTTTCACTGGTATCGGCTTCTTTTTTTCTTTCTTTGTTGCTCCTTTCGCTGGGGTCGACATTATTGCTGGAAAGATGAATTGATCATAAACTAGCATTAGAAATGACGCTAAACTCAACGAGGCATGCAGCTCTTAGTATTTTATATCAACCAAGAAGGTATACAAACCTAACAAATTAGGCAAAAATGAAGATTTCCTCAGCTCAACATCTACAACGTGTATTCAGTCGTGTGTGCAGACATGTTGTTATTGAAGGTCTTCTTCTGTGGTTAATAGTTCAAGGTTTTTAAAACACACACTGCCATCTAGTGAATGTTTGCGAAAGAGCTCTTCGGTTATAAATCGTCATAAATGTAAAAAGGCCAGACCATTTATAAATCTTTTAAACGTATCAGCTCATAGATAGCATAATATTAGTGATTAATAATCACATTAGTGATTGTTATTAAAATATAATAATAGCTAATAATTTTAAAACTTATAATTTTGTTTTGCTCTAAAATAAAGAGCACTTAATTCAGAAACTGATGTATTGTTTGGACTAAATGGAAAATAATAAGCTAGTAAAAGTCGGCAGTAAAGAATATATGATCTAACTTTTTATGATTATCTGTCAAAGGCAAGACATTTTATTTTTTATATCTGCGTCATTAAATTTGCAAAATAGATTGAAAATAAAGTGACTTTGTAACTAATCTTACAAGAACTTTGAAAATAAATGTTGAAATGTGGCAAAATGTTCTATTGTCATCTGGGATGATGTTTATAATTATGAAAACGGAAACAGCATTATTCTGGTCTGTTAAAATATATTATTTTATTTTATTTAAGATTATATTATTATTTTTTATTCCTTTATAGAGTTTTGAAGGATGATGGCAAAATATAAATATTTTAAAAGTGCAATTAACTGTGGTCCACAATTAGTCACAATTAGACTTTTAATATGTCATCGAATAATTGTGACAAGAATTTTTACCGGAGGTTACACTGTCTGAATGACATTTAAGTATCTCCTCTAAATCTAAATAATAAGGTCATAAAGTAAAGAATATATGATCTCTCTTTTTATGATTATGAGTCAAAGGCAGGACATCCCATTTTGATATTAGCATCATATTAAATTCACAAAATAGAATGCAAATACAGTGACTACTTTGTAACAGTTGTGTTAAAATAAATGTTGAAATAAGGTCAAATGTTCTATTGTCCTTTGGTATAATGAATATAATTATGAAAAATGTAACAGCATACTTATTTCAGGAGTGAAATTAGTTATAAAAAATGAAAGAGCATACTTAGTCTGGACTGTACTTAAAATAATTATATGTATATAGAAGAATGAGTGATCATAAATATTATTATATTTTAAATGATTAAAGATCAGAATTTTGTTGTTCCTTTATTTCCAGAGGTTTGAAGGATGATGGCAAAATATAAACATTTAAAAATGCAATTAACTGTGATCTATACAATTTGTCACAGTTAGACTTTTAATGTCATCATAAAATTGTAACAAGCCTTTTTTTATATAACTATTGTTAGACTGAATGACATTTTAGTATCTCCTGTAAATCATGATTAATAATGAGCCTTTTGTTTTCTTAGGGATTTTTTCCAACAGCATTTGTGTCGTCACATATCTGTGTTTTTTGAATCTTTTGTTTTGTTGTAAAGTTGAAGAGCACTTCATTCAGAAATTAATGTATTGTTTGTTCTAATTGTAAAATAATAACGTCCTAATGTACAGAGTATATGATCCACCTTTTATGATTATGTGTCAAAGGCAAGGCATTTTGGGATCTGCATGTTATTAAATTTGAAAAATAGAATGCAAATCAATTGTAAAAATGTATTCTGTTTATGCTGCAAGCTCATTTTACATGTTTTCTCATTTTATATATATATATATGTG
>CAIGQW010053747.1:10668762-10681405 GCA_903798125.1 Danio choprae
GAGCTTTGATGACTGAGTCAACTGTACAAAGTAAATACTGTTCATTCTGTGTAATTCAGAGCTCTCAGCTACTCTATTTATAGCTGAGTACAAATATCTGTTATAATAGCAGTTTTATGACCACATATTTGAACAGAAATTGTCCATAACTTAATTAGCTGCTTATATACACTTCTGAATTGCACAGAATGAACAGTATTTCCTTTGCACAGTTTCCTCAGTAATCAAAGCTCTACTTTATTATTTGAACTGAGATTTGTACTCAGCTATAAATAGAGTAGCTGAGAGCCTTCCTTCTAATGTTTCTGACGACTGTTTGATTCATGTCCTCCTCGCTTCTTTCTCCATCAGGTATGTCAACTGAAGATGCCATGAATGCCTACATTTCACTGGCCAAGCAAGCCATCGAAAAGTATGGAAAGTGACGAGGGAAAAAACAAACAAACATCTGCTAATTTAGATGTAAAGAGTATATAGATATAAACATTCACCATGAAAACAACAAGATTGAAACATTATATACATTTAATGTAATATAGATGAACAAATGACAAGATATTAAACTTGGTTTTGTAGTTCTACTTCCTGGTTATATGTCAGGCGACTCCTAAAGATGGAAGCCTGTAATCTTGCTTTTGTTTTATATATAAAAAAATGAGTCACTGAATAAAGCTGTCGAACATCACGTTACGGTTGTCCTCTTTGTTTTATATTTTTGTGAAGTTTTAGTGCGTTGCTTCATTAGTATTACTAGTCTGAGTGGTCAGTAGTTGTGGGCTTGTACACAAAGCTGTTCTTTGTCCTCTGAGAGCTCACTGAAGCGTAGTCAACACTACGGCCCTCTGGGTCAGGGCATGCAGAAGCAGAGACGTGCAGGTCCTGCCAACACACGGCCCGTACAGGGTTGCCGAATCAGGCGAAAGTCAGCACCCAAGAAATGGTGCAAGAAAAAGTCAATCAAAGAGGTGTATTTGCAACAAAGGTATTCTTTAAGTATGTCATTTAAAGCACATTTGTTGTTATAAGGTGTATGTATCTTATGTATGTATATGGTTCATTTTTGGGGTGTATATGGATCAAAACCAAAATGACTTAATTCTTCCATTTGGATGATAAACATTTAAAAAACGGGCCTCACAGTGGCGCAGTGGGTAGCACGTTCGCCTCACAGCAAGAAGTCGCTGGTTCGAGCCTCGGCTGGGTCAGTTGGCGTTTCTGTGTGGAGTTTGCATGTTCTCCCTGTGTTGGCGTGGGTTTCCTCCGGGTGCTCCGGTTTCCCCCACAAGTCCAAAGACATGCAGTACAGGTGAATTGGGTAGACTAAATTGTCCGTAGTGTATGAGTGTGAATGGGTGTGTATGGATGTTTCCCAGAGATGGGTTGCAGCTGGAAGGGCATCCGCTGTGTAAAACATATGCTGGATAAGTTGGCGGTTCATTCCGCTGTGGCGACCCCAGATTAATAAAGGGACTAAGCCGAAATGAAAATGAATGAATGAATGAACATTTAAAAAAAAATTCTAATTGAAGAACTAAGGGAAACAGACAACAAAATAGTGAACATCACATTTTCCTTCTTTCTTTCTCTCTCTCTCTTTAAAATGTATTTATTTGCTATATTTAACCACTAAATCCAAAGTCCTAAACATCAAGGCAGTTTATTACAAAAAGGAGGGGAAATATGACAGTAACACATTTGCAAGGTCTGAAGCCAGACATAATTACAAAAGTGGTGATAATAATAATAATGGTGGATTTATTATTATTTATTTATCATTATTATTATTTTTTACAATTGAATTATCACAGTGTAGATATCTACATAATAGAAAAGTTACAAGAAGTGGACTCTCATGTTCACAGATACTCTCAGAATTCTTTATTAAAGTTTATATTGATATTGTGCCTCACGGTGGCGCAGTGGGTAGCACGATCGCCTCACAGCAAGAAGGTCGCTGGTTCAAGCCTCGGCTGGGTCAGTTGGCATTTCTGTGTGGAGTTTGCATGTTCTCCCTGTGTTGGCGTGGGTTTCCTCCGGGTGCTCCGATTTCCCCCACAAGTCCAAAGACATGCGCTATAGGTGAATTGGGTAAGCTAAATTGGCCGTAGTGTATGTGTGTGAATGAGTGTGTGTGGATGTTTCCCAGTGATGGGTTGCAGCTGGAAGGGCATCCGCTGCGTAAAACATATGCTGGATAAGTTGACAGTTCATTCCGCTGTGGCGACCCCAGATTAATAAAGGGACTAAGCCGAAATGAAAATGAATGAATGAATATTGATATTGTTTTGTTGTGCTCAAATTTAAGAACCATACTGGCACTTTTTTGGGGAAAATTAAACATTTTATAGTGAAAAACAATTGCTAAACAATTTAGCATAAATGAATATAAAATGTTTGTGTTCAGGTTTAAAATTTTTATATTTTTTTAATGTATTATTTTATTTAGCAACAAATAACATTTTAAAAAGTTTACAAAAATCAAATACAGTATCATATTTTTAGAAGTGTTGTAAAAGCAATAAGTGTATAAAACATTAAATTATATAAAATAATTTTTTGTTTCTAAATAGTTTCTTAAATGAAAGTCATTTTAATTTATATGTTAAATATAATTCATATAATATAATCTAAATATAATCAATATAATATAAATATAATCAATATAATCATTTTAACAAGAACAGGGAGATCTCGGTCATATACTAAATATAAAGGAATTATAAAAAGACAAAAAACTTGCAGAAGGGCATCATATCAAAATTAAATCTTATATTTAAATGAGTTTATAGGCTACCCTACTCAAACTTATACAAACAAATCTATACATTACTCTATTGTATGTTATTAAATGAAAGAACTAAGTTTAAACAAGAAAAGGATAAGAAAAAAAGAATAAGAAATTAATGAAACGTGTTGTGGTTTACATTTGTAATTGTAAAAAAATTTGCCTAAATCAGTTTTTGTTTTGCTACAATAAAAAAATGAATAGAACACAAAAAGATTCATCCATCCATCCATCCATCCATCCATCCATCCATCCATCCATCCATCCATCCATCCATTCATTCATTCATTCATTCATTCATTCATTCATTCATTCACTCACTCACTCACTCACCGCACACGTCGAGCCCCCTGAACTTGTATTTTGAAATGCGCTCAAGCAGGAGGCCATGATGGTGGAGCCATTGTTATTGTTTTTGACTTCACGTACAGTAAATAGGGCAAAGGTAACGGGAGCGATTCCCGATCTGGAGTTGAATGCACACACCGAGTTTAGTCAGTAAAGTATCTAGAAGACTCTCGATAGATTTACCCGAGCAGATTCACGGTCCTTTCAGTTTCTGGATTAACTACTGCAGCCACTTTCTCAGGTCTGTCACTAAGACAATGTCTCTATTTACAATTGAACACTATGCTTGATTTTCATCACTTGCAAATGTGTTTATGATTAGTTTTGTATTTTTGCATTTGCTTAAGTAATATATTTAAGCGATGTATTCATGTATTCAAATAAAATGATTTAATAATCTGCAATAAAAGTCGCTGCGTCAAGTAAAGTCTCTAGGGGGAGTAAACAAACAGATTTGACAGAAGTGCATTTGTGATATAACAGTTATGCTGGCACTGAGTCTTTCTTTCTGTTCACCTGATGTTATTCGCAGCTGAATCAGCGCAGTAATCATGGATAATCAGGTGTTTGAGTCCAGCGCAGAACGGACATTTCAGTACCAGAAGAGCCTCCCTCCTCTGCCCGTGCCCGCGCTGCGCGACACCCTCAGCAAATACCTGGATGCAGGTGAGAGGTCACCTCAAACACTGCTGCTGGACATGTAACACTTCTGTGACATGGAGAAATCACTGTTATAGTTTTTTGACCAGAATTTACTTTTGAGACCGTGTTTGACGACTATTGCAGTGTTGTTGGTGTGTGTTTTTAAGCTGAGCTGCTGAATGTAAATCAAAGTACAGGCTGTAGTGTAATAAGTAAATAGTACTTGGTAAACAAATAGTAAATACAGGCATGACCAGAGTTTAATTTCAGATTTTCTAAAAGACTGCCTGTAATATCAGTGTAGTTAACTGACTGTGCAAACAATCTTTGGTCAGTTAAGTAAAGCTGATCTAAAACTAGCTGCAGGTGAGAAACATAAACCTAATAGCGGGGTTGGGTTGGTTTTATTTTTGATGTTCATGACACATTCAGATGCAATAACTCCAAAACCTCTTACCCCCCCAAAATATCTTAACTGTGTTTCCTCCACAAAGACAAATCTGGTTATGTTTCACAACTTTCTTTTTTTTATTTTCGTCCGATATTATTTTATGAATTTATTTACTGAATTACTAATACACACACACACACACACACACACACACACACACACACACACACACACACACACACAGACACAGACACATACACACACACCAAATTTTGACAAATCATTTGCTTAGATTTTTTAAACAGATGCATACAGAAGTAAATCAATGAAAAAGTGAAAGAATGCATTTTCTGCTTAGTCTTATTAAGAAACTTTTTCCTTTAAACCATTTTCCAGAAAAGACATTCAGTTTGTTTGCAGAGTAAAATAAATAAGCTCACCTACAGTAGCTGGGAAATTATTATCATTATAACAGGGCTATTATTATTAGTTTCTTTCTATTAGTAGTATTAGTAGTAGTAGTGTTGTTTTTACCGTAAAACAATATTGTTATTATAAAAATCATTACATAAATATATTATTATTAAAATAATTATATACAAATATAAAAAGTATTACTGTTGTTGTCACTATTGTTATTATTTTTATTACTACTACTACTATACAAATCATATTAACATTTTTAAAAGTATTATTGTTGTAGTGTTTGATGTTGCTATGAAAATGTAATTGAAATATAAGCTATAAAGAGTATTATTATTATTACTGCTAGACAAATTGTTATATACACTTTAGTATTATGAAAGTATTTTTATTATGTTTTATTAAATTAAAGTATTATTTTTGTTCTTAATATGATTAATATTATTCTGCAGTAAAACCTTTTGCATCTGAGGAGGAGTTTGGAGCCACAGTGGCCATTGTGAAGCGCTTTGAGGAAGGCGTTGGACAAGAGCTGCACCAGAAGCTTCTTCAGAGAGCCAAGAGCAAACGTAACTGGGTAACAGGACACTGGTGTTTTCCTCTGTGTTAAGCACATAACTCAAAAAATGACATGTATTGAGCCTGGTGTTTGCTGTTGTTCAGCTAGAGGAATGGTGGCTGGACACAGCGTATCTAGAGGTGCGCATCCCCTCTCAGCTCAATGTGAATTTTGGGGGACCCACAGCTTATCTGGAGCACTGCTGGCCTCCACAAGAAGGGACACAACTCGAGAGGACCAGTGTGGTTTTGTGGCTCACCTTCCAGTACTGGGATCTTATCCGCACGTAAGTGGTTATTTATGAATATAAAGAAGTAGCCTGTGTGGAGCTGCATGGTTCTTGATTAAATGAGTCACTTTCTATTTAAAATTCAGATCATGATTCTCCAGCAATTTAAATAGACAACAAATCAAAATAATATTTGATTCAGTGACAAATTAAAATTTTTAATGATCACATGTCACCACCTACTGGTATTACAATGTAATTTAAACAATATTTGATTCAATAGCAAACAAATGATTTAAAGGCATAGTTTACCCAAAACTGAAAATGCTGTCATCATTTACTCACCCTTCACTTACTCCAAGCCTGTCTGACTTTCTTTCTTCTGTTGAAGATGTTTAAAAAATAAACTGAAAACCTGTAACCATTGACCTCCATATTAGGAAAAACTAATACTATGAAAGTCAATGGTTACAGGTTTTCAGCTTATTTCCAGAATATCGTCTTTTGTGTTCAACAGAATAAAGAAACTCATAAAGGTTTGGAAACACTTGAGGGTTAGTAAATAGTGACAAAATCTAAATTTTTGGGCAAACAATGCCTTTAACAGTCAAATGTCACCACCTACTAATACAATGCATAATGTAATAGATACAATCATTATTTGATTTAGTGACCATTTTTTTTAATGATCGCTGCATTACAACTGGCGTTGCAATGTAATTTATACTTGTTACTACTTAATTTATACTATATTTGATTCAGTAGCAGACAAATAACAAAAAAACAACAACTGACACATGTCGAGACGATCACAGTGATATCTGTTGAACACGTGAACCCAATGGCCAAACAGTGGCAGTTAAGAATCTGCTCAACAGTGCTCAAATGTTAATGGGAAATGGAAGTTTTACATTTACATTTCATTAGCGATTTTCTGGCAACATGTGACCATCAGATAATCTGTTTTTATGGAATCAAATACTGTATAAATTGAATTGTATACATTGCTATTGTATGCTGGTATTTTCACTTTTTTGAAAAATTCAGTACCTAGTGGTTTTAAAGTCTGTACTGCTGACAAAAAGGGTAACATGTCATTATTGATTCAGTGACATACGTTTTTAACAGTCACATGTTGTCACCTTCTGCCATAAAAAAGCCTAGATGTTACAATATTTGCTAAAGCTACGAAAACATTTTTTGATAGTCAAATGTTGCCACCTAACCTCATAAACCCCCATAACTTCAGTTAAAAGTTATTTTCAAAAGATAATTTATACTGTTTTAAACGCTACAGTAGACATCAGTGTTTACATTCAAGCTATAAACTTGCATGCAGCTCAGTAATAAATGTGTTTTAAAAGTGTCTGATTTCTGTTGATTTCCAATTATGAATAGCCTGTTTCCGTCTGCGTCGGTGGCTTTTTATTTATTTAAGTAATCTGGGTATTGATTTTTATTTTTGCTGCTGTTGATCAGGGAGAGGTTGGCTATTCATAAAGCTGGAACGATACCCTTTGACATGGATCAGTTCCGCATGCTCTTCTGCACCTGCAAAGTCCCTGGCATCACTAAAGACACCATCCTCAACTTCTTCAAAACAGGTCAGGCTCCTTCAGTGTTCATATGTACACACTTACTAGCACGCATGCGTGTGGCTTTATTCTCTGTGTGTTGTAGAGAGCGAAGGACCCTGCCCGTCTCATGTGATAGTGATGTGCCGTGGGAGGATTTTCACATTTGATGCCCTCTGTGATGGACGAATCCTCACTCCTCCAGAGCTGCTGAGGTACAGTGTCAAGCGTCCAAGCTAGGGCTGCACAATATATCATTTCAGCATCGATATCATCATCTATGCATCCGCAATAGTCACATAGCAGGATCTAATGTTAAATCTGCATTACAGTTTAACAGGAGATACAGTTCAGAGGTTTGTGATACTTGCATATGTTTATAAGGCCTGTATATAACATTTTGGAGGTTTAACAAAGATGAACTTTATTTAATTATTCATATGATGGAGACTATAAAATGTTAATTTACACTTGATTATTCAATTTCTTTACCTGAGCACTGTTTGACTCCCTAGAAAACCATAAAATGCTGTTTTCTTCTCTTTTATCTGTGCTCTCTTGCATTTATCAATGCTTGTCATTTGTTTATTATAATTTATGCATAATTCACTCCCCTACAGAGTCATCGACTCAATATAATTGAATCCGTTCTTTCCAAATACAGCTATTCAAGGCATCTGGTGAAATTGTATTCATATCACAATATATATTGGTGAAAAACTAAATATCGCAATATCAGATTTGTCCAATATCATGCAGCCCTAGTCCAAGATTTCAGTCATTCAGCAGGTTGGTTTTATTGACAACATTTGTGACATGCTCAGAATGAATATATACTGTAGTAAATCAGTATTCTATTACACACATGGCTCTTGTGTGTTTTAGGCAGCTGACGTACATTAAAAACTGCTGTGATGGAGAGCCGGAGGGAGACGGAGTGAGTGCGCTGACCACTGAGGAAAGAACACGCTGGGCAAAGGTGAGAGCCACACCCCGTTACAGCAACACAACCAATCACAGTCAAGCATGCAAATGAAGTCCACCTGACATTCTACAAGCAGGTGCAATAATAATAACGGGACCTTAAAGAGATAGTTCACCCAAAAACAGAAATTTACTCACCCTTAAGTAGTTCCAAACCATTTTGCCATTAACATACACGTAACATACACATAAACATAGGAAAAAATATGGTAACACTTTCCAACATTCTGATTAATATATATATTTTTTAAAACCAAGATATCATTTTGGCTTCTTTGAGCTGGTCTGCAGTGATTAAGCAATCAGTCAGTGTGTTCTGGAACTCCACCTTCCTTCATGCACGATTTCTTTCTGTTTTTGTTAAGTTGACACACATACTACATGCTACTGCCATTACAAACTGTTTACAAAACCGTTCTTCTCTCACAGCTGCCATTGCTGTTTGTGTTTAGGGTTTCAAACAGTGTTGCAGTATACCATCGCTCAGCCTTTTCGAACTTCCTCTTGCTCTAAAATGAAGAACAAAAAACTGTTTGAAGTATAGCGGGGCCTTTAGTGGTCAACAAAAGAGAAAAACTCAAAGATGTTTGTATGAAATGGAGGGGCAGAATTGTTATTTTTGTGTGAATCGTCCATATAATATAGCTAAAGTATAACTTAGGCTCATTACAATAAGAATTTTCACCTCTCTTGTCTCTTCAGGCTCGGGAATATCTGATCTCCATTGATCCCGTGAATAAGACCGTACTAGAGACCATTCAGAGTGCTTTATTTGTGGTCGGCCTGGATGATGCCAAACCTTACGCCACACCTGAAAACTACACACAGGTTTAACACCATTTATGCTCTATTTGTATGATATGAAGTTTCTTAATCGGATTCCTTCCTGACAATTCCTCTCTCTTGTTGTAGTTGACTGATCTGGCATTGACTGGTGACCCCACAAACCGCTGGGGGGACAAATCTTACAACCTCATCTGCTTCTCAAATGGGATCTTCGGCTCCAACTGTGACGTAAAAACTGCCATTGATTATTGCATCGTTATTTTAATACATGTATATTTTTTATATCCACTGCTACTTCAAAACATATTAATTTGATAACTCATAAATTCATGTCTTTACTCCGAACAGAGGCTTTAAACAGATACAAAGTGACAGTGCTGTCCTTTTACAATATTACAGAAGTTTGTGTTTTAAATAATTCATTTTCTTTTTAAGTTTCTGCTTATAGATATTAAGATTTCACGATATACAAAAATACCAAACATTGATAATAAAATTCCTATCATAAAATAAGAAAATGGAAAAAAATAAGAAGAATAATGGCTTCGAAATATAAATTACATTTTAAAATAACTGTTGTAATATACTTTATTTTATTTTACAATATTACTGTTTTTGGTGAGCATGAAACTTTTCCAAATTTGTTCAGAAAACACCTCAAGGTTATTCGAAATGAAGCTTTAATGTTGCAGGTTCACAAATTATTGCAGTCCATATGCGTCATTCATGACATGAATATAAATAATTTGTTGATAATCGCAGCTTAATTTCATGATTGTGTGTATATGTCTGTTTTAAAGCATGCGCCATATGATGCCATGGTTTTGGTGTCGAATGGATACTACATAGATCAGAAACTCAAGGCCTGTGGTGGAGCGTGGAAGGTAAGGTGCTTGTATGTATGCTCGTTTAAGTCATTTTACATGCTTGAGTGTGTGTGGTGTAATTATCATTGGACTGGTAGGGTTCAGAGATTGTGCGTGAGATGCCTGTGCCGGAGGAGCTGATATTCACTGTAGATGAGCGGGTGAGGAGAGACATCGCTCTGGCTAAAGAACAGTACAGCAAAAATGTAAGTAACAAGCACACACACACACACACACACACACACACACACACACACACACACACACACACACACACACACACACACACAGTAAAATCAAAAATCCATTAAATTCATTAAATCCATTTAAAGGTGTCTAATTTCGTTGTAGAGGTCTCCTATAGTAGGTTTACATCCATCCAAGGTGACTTTCATTTTCGAACAATATCTGTCCAGCATCAGCTCTTTTTCTCACAGTGAGAGAGTGATTTGTTTTTAAATTGACTTAAATGTCTACTACAAAAACGCTAGTGTTTTTTTGTTAATCATCATGAATGACTCATCTCAGCGCTCTGTATTTTCAGTGTCAGGACCTGCAGGTTGTCAGCTACGCCTTCACCTCGTTTGGAAAATCTGCCATTAAGAAGAGAAAGCTTCACCCTGACACGTTTGTCCAGCTGGCTCTACAGTTAGCATATTACAGACAACACGGACAGTAAGAGATCAGTCACCTAATATAATAATCAATATACTTCAGCGCTTGCTGAGTCTGGCATCTTAAGGATTTTTTCCCCATAATTATTATTATTTTTTATTGTTTAATGCCATAATGATAATTAATATTTAGCTGAGTGTGTTTTTGTGATTGTACATCGGCCTGTACATTTAGGCTTGTCATGGATCAACAAATATGATCCTAAATATATAAAATATAATAAATTATAAATAAAAAAAAACTAATATAAAATGCTTTTAATTATACAACCATTCTAACTGTAACTTAATATGCTTCATCAAACAATATTGCTTTGGACTCTTAATATGTGTTTGTTTTTTTGCTGGACTTGTGCTGTACTTCATAACCACAGATATCAAAAAAAGCAACTGTTAAAAAGCAACAATTGCAATATTTACTTAGACAGTAGATATTATATTATAATGATATGATATTATACGCCATAACTGGCCTCTTTCTGTATGTTGTTGTCAGGCCGGGCTGTTGTTATGAAACGGCTACCACTCGCCGCTTCTTCCACGGCCGCACAGAGACCATGAGGCCCTGCACTGTGGAGGCTCAGCGCTGGTGCAGAACCATGATGAACCCTGCGGCCACTGTGAGTGTCCTGTGGATGATATGAGTTCAGCTCAACATCATCATTGTGTTGTTCTACATCCATATGACCCATTTACTTCCTCATGCTCAAACCGTATATACATATAGGTTTCCTCTGGTACATTAATAACAATAATATAAAATTTGAATTAGGCTAGGTCTCATAATCTAAATGTTTTTAGATTATGGTTAAAGATTAGATTATCTAAAAACTAAATGTTTTATGAGCTCCCGTATTTTTTATTTAATTACCAATTGTTAATATTGTCAACTTTTCAATTCATTTATGATTTACAATTTAGATATTTTTTTTCAAATAGATTTGTTCAATTTCTACCAAATGAAATATTTTAATTCTGTTAAAGAGAAGATATGTCATTTTAAATTTTAAAATCGCACTGTCAGTATTCGTTGCATGTTCTCCCCGTGTTCATGTGGGTTTCCTCTGGGTGCTCCAGTTTCCCCCCCACAGTCCAAAGACATGCAGTACAGGTGAATTGGGTAAGCTAAATTGTCCGTAGTGTGTGTGTATGGGAGTGTATGGATGTTTCCCAGTGATGGGTTGTGGCTGGAAGAGCATCCGCTGCGTAAAACATATGCTGGATAAGTTAGCGGTTCATTCCGCTGTGGTGACCCCAGATTAATAAAGGGACTAAGCCAAATAGAAAATGAATTAATGAATGTCGGTATTCGATCTTTTCATATATTCAGGTTTTTTAAGACCTTTATAGAAGGATTTTTTTTTTGTATCACTTATCAGAAACATTTCATTTGTAATTAGAAAAATTCTGAATTATAATATAACAATGTTTTATACAAGTATTTTTTTTATAGTTTTTGTTTCAAAATGCTTGTATAGAACAAGGCCGCACGGTGGCGCAGTGGGTAGCACAATCGCCTCACAGCAAGAAGGTCACTGGTTCGAGCCTCGGCTGGGTCAGTTGGCATTTCTGTGTGGAGTTTGCATGTTCTCCCCATATTGGCGTGGGTTTCCTCCGGGTGCTCCGGTTTCCCTCACAAGTCCAAAAACATGCGCTATAGGTGAATTGGGTAAGCTAAATTGTCCGTAGTGTATGTGTGTGAATGAGTGTGTGTGGATGTTTTCCAGTGATGGGTTGCAGCTGGAAGGGCATCCGCTGTGTAAAACATATGCTGGATAAGTTGGCGGTTCATTCCGCTGTGGTGACCCCAGAATAATAAAGGGACTAAGCCGAAATGAAAATGAATGAATGCTTGTATAGAACAATCTGATTAGAATGCTATAACCAGGTTTTCTAAAAAACCTTTTCTGCAATTTTTGATAAATCCTAATCATTTTTTTTGTTGCATAAGTGGACAATTTTTTTATAGTAAAAAATAAATCTTTGTAAAATGCTAGTGATGAATAATTTTGTTTATATAATCTATTTGACTTCGAAATCAGATATTTAAAACCAGGATATCCAGGTATTCCAGGACACAGGAACCTAGGTGTTTTTTAAGTAGTGAATTAAAATAATAATTCATTTGTTTTAACACGTGCTTCCTTTTGATTTTAAATCATTGTAACATCTAGAGGTGCCCTTGGAAGTTTGCTGATGTCCATACATTAAACACCACTGATTCAGAGAGTTTAGTTTTTTGCTTTGATGGTTATGGCTATATATGGCTCTATATATGTATTTATATATTATATATATTATTTTTATTATTATAAATTAGGATATATATATATATATATATAGCCATAACCATCAAAGCAAAAAACTAAACTCTCTGAATCA
>CAIGQW010053747.1:10711405-10739128 GCA_903798125.1 Danio choprae
TTATAAAGATCAACTGATTACATTTATTGCTGTATATAAAAAGGATCTTGTTGACATACAGTAAATGTATATACATATATTAGAACAATGGGAAGTTTAAAAATAATATATATAAAGTAATTTATACATACAGCCATATATAGTAATACAAATGCAACAATAAACTAAAATAGTCATGTAGTACTAATAATAAATGTTCTTCAAGTTTATATTTGAGGGACAGGTCAAAAACTCAAACAGGTTTTGATGGGAGAGTAAATGATGAATGAATTTTCATTTTTGGGTGAACTTTCCTTTTAAAACTCCTGGTGTAAACAGTCTTTTGTGTTTGTTTGTAATACAATTGACCAAAATGCATCTTAAACCCCAAGTTAAGATAAAGTATTGTGTTAAGGGGACCCATGTGAATCAGCAGCTTAAAGTAGTCATAAAAATATTAAAACTGTTTCTCTCCATATTCCGTTTAATCCTACCTTTCCGATGACAGCGGCTGAGACACCAAGTAATGGGCTAACAGCGAGGATGACGAGGGTTAGCTTCCAGCCTTTAGCAAAGCCAATGATAATGCCAACAATAAAAGTAGTGAGATTCTGAATCAGCATGCCAAGCTTATCTCCAATGCCTTCATTTATTTTGTAAACATCACTGGAGAAGAAAAAAATAAGAGTTTGATGCAGGCATGTGCCACTGTGTGTTATATGTAGACTAATGACTCTAACTGCACGGCGTACTCTGTAAGGCGCGTATTGAGCTGTCCCGTCTCATTGACATCAAACCAGCCGATCTCCTGTTTCATAATGGAGTGGAAGAACGTCTTTCTAAGTCTCTTCACCTGACGTCCTGCCGCAAGAGTCCAAAATGCAACTTGCATATATGCTGCCACCAAGACCACAAATCCCATGATGCTGTAGTATATAGCATGTCTGAGAAGAAAAAAACAAGACTGTCATGCACTATGAAAGACTAAAATTACATTTAAATATTAAATATGAAAATTGCAGTGTTCCAATAAAAAGCAAAGTTGTCTAACGTTGTCATCTGTTCCCCCAAAGTTTTATTACTAGTCACTGGTAAGGTGAAGTCTAGGAAAAAAAAAAGACGGAGTGTTATTGTTAGTTTGGGAAGAACTCATAGGAAAGTGATGAGACAAAAAATACAAAAAAATTCACTCACTGGGTGGAAGGGTAATGTTCTTTAAATTCTCCATTAATGTATCATCCACAAAGCTGTCTGTCATGTCTCCAAATACAATTACCATGAGAGGAAGAACTGCCCCATTGGCCATGGACATGATTAGGCCAAGCAGCATCAGTAAAATGTCGACACTATCTGCATATCGAAACTGACACAAAGACACACTTCTCTGAGTATAGGTTAGGTTAAGCTTATAGTGTTTATTCATATAAACCATTCATGGTTACAGTTATAGCTAAGCCTTGCTTTAGTATTTTAAAAAGTATATAATATTTAGTTTTGTATATTGACCTTTATGATAGGGAAATATGAATTTGTTACAAATAACAGCAACAATATTAATACTACAATACTCCACTCACTAATTCTATTGGTCCCACCATCTCCAACTTTTCCTTTTCCTCCTTCTCTTCCTTTCCATTTTTCTCACCGCTAGAAAGAAATGTTTAAAAAAGTTAACAATAAAAAATTGATTACTGATAAAAATCAGTAATCTTAATAAGAAAATAACACAATAACATAAAGTAACTTTTGATTAAACTGTTGTTGCTGTTTTTAAACATTCTGGCTGTAACTATTTCGATTTTTAACAGCTGCATAGTTAACATTGTTTAACACATAAATGATCAACTTCTCTCGTGAGAAGACTTTGACAGGAATCCAGCAATAAACCAGCTCAAACAAATGTATTATTATAGACAAAGGTCTTTTTAAAAATGACATTAAAAAAATCAACACAAACGTCCTTGGTATACAACGGAATAGTCACTTACCTTAAATCTCCATTCTCCTCTTTTTTGCCACTTGACACTTTGAGTTTGGATTTCTTGCCCATGTTTGCTGTTATCTCAGATAGTCCGGGTAGGTGTTAATCTGGACTCAATGGTCTGGATGGGGCAGGTGGTTTTGCGCTGTGTTATATAAGAGCACAGTATAACACACTGTACAATTACAGACACCAAAAACTCGTGCTATTTTGAGTTAACAGATAAATACAGATGTAACCTGCTAGCATGAACAGACGGTCCACCCTACCTAATGTAAACAATATTTAAACATCACTTCATTTATAACTTTACGGCATAAGACTTAAGAGTATTACAATTATGAACTTTGTCACTCCCGCGTTGAACTATTGTGTGCTTTTAAAGTCAAGCAGTATTGACGAACCTAGAATTAAATCTTGTTGCTTCTGTCGCTTTAAATAATGTTTACCGACCCTCAACGTCATTATCAAAAAATCCTCCCAGATATCAACATCAATGTAATAAAGCAATCAAACATTACTAATTCGCTTCCGGCATTTTAATCTGTTATTCAACAGTGGAAGCATTCAAAATGTTTGTTATTTTTTTAAACTGTTTTTATAATAGTGATAGGTAATACCGAGTCACCATAGGGAATATGTTTAAAATATAAAGTATAATGTCCATTATTTTTACCGGTAACTACGGTTATCATGGTAAATGTATCTTTTATTGAGTAGTTTAAAGATACCTACCGCTCAGACAGTGTTCTTCCCACCCTGCTGTCCCTCCACAATGAGCTCTGCCAGGCGCGGGACCGGAGGACTATCTGACAGATCGCGGTCGCGCGCACGTTTATACAGCCTTGACTTCATGTTTCTGCGGATTACATCACCCCTTTATATATGTCCTTCCGAAGGATTTTGGACACTTTAACGACTAAAAAAAGTCCCTTAGCATAGATGTCTAAGATTTACTTCAGAAATGTTTTGATAGGGCATTCATCAAATACGGTGGTCTCCAGGTTTTCGGAGCACGTTTGTGATGTTTCCCCACTTATAATGTAATTGGAAATTAACCTAGCGCGAACAGTGGGTAGTTCCATTTTTTTTTACATGTTTGTGTCCTCTCCTTTTCAAACGGGTAGTCCCACCTATCAAAAATAAATAAATAAATAAATGACTACTCTACAGTGTCACATAGTTGCATTGATATAATGAATTATAAACATATTTAATATAGTGCAATACTCTGAATGAGTAAAACTAAACTTGACATGAAAAACCTCGGTTTGCCTGAAAAAGACTGATGAAAATTCAGTTTCTCTGTTTTTACGATAGTTAGGCTATGTGAGTAAAACGTCAGATTGTTTTATTCTGTAAACTACTGGTGACATTTCCAAATTTAAAATAAAAATGTTGTCATTTAGTGCATATGAGTAAAATGCAACAACCAGTAGATAAGGGAGGACTGGGGCTTCTACAATGCTTTTCCATTAAATTTCCTGAAAAGGTACAGTCTCATCTTGTAATATCACATCTTCAACCAGTATGGAAAAGAATAGCAAAAACATTCAAGTTTAACCCATTCTTGAGCACAATTTCAAGTATTTGGCTGAATCCCAAACTGTGTATTGGAAAACCTTACTTTCTTTGGAAGGAAGTATAGAGAATGGTATTTTCAAGCTAGAGGATCTTTTTGAAAATTATAATTTAAAAATCATTTAACCAGTTAACCCAACATTTTGGCCTCAACAAAAATCAGTTTTGAAGATATTTACAGATTAGACATGTATTAAATAGTACTTTTAAGATGGGTAGTCGAGCTCCAGAGGAGGACTGCAATTTATCAGTAATTCTTAGAGCATATGGCAGAGGGCATATAGTTTCAGTGTATTATAAATAGTTAATGGAAAAGATGGGTTGTATTTTCCATTTTCTGCGTTTAAAAACTGTTTGGAGTAAAGATCTAAATAGTACTTTTAGCGATGAACATTGGAAGAACATTTGCCAAAACTGTTTAAAGTTTAAACTCCTAAAGAAATTTTTTATTGGACTCCAAGTAGGCTTTTCATGCTTGGGTTGAAGGACTCTTCTGAATGCTGGAGATGTGAGAGCGAAGCAGGAGACTTGATGCATGCCCTGTGGTCCTGTTCGAAAATACAGGAATTCTGGGTTAAAGTGCATAATTACATTCAGGATGTTTCTGGATGCTGTTTTTCATTTTGTCCTAAAATATATGTACTGGGAGACCCGTTCGTGTTGAGATCTGATGTGAAGATGTATGAGTGGATTCAAATAAGTATTATGATTGGAAGACAAATCATTATGAGGGTATAGTGTTCAGCAGGTCGACCATCATTTCAAGAATGGGTTACAGAATTGGGGAAGGTGGCAGCATACGAAAATAAATTAGATGTTTATCACAGAAGATGGGGAAATTATTTGGCATTTTTGGAGGATGAATAAGGTGTTAATGTGGTGCTCGTGGGCAGCGCATGCCATCACTGCGATGGCATGTCTGTTGCACAGCCAAGATCGCGGCTCGCTCTTGCAAAAGGACGAACCACCCCTGTTGTCCCCCGCAAGTAGCGGTTGGCACTCGGGCAGATCTGAGGGTCACAGTGGGGGTCAATCCGCCACCCTCGGGCTTGCGGACCTCCCATTCCTCAGCGCGCTCCATCCAAGTTTCGAGTGAGAGAAAAGCTCCATTCTCAGAGATGGTCACCCTCTCACTCGATGACACCGAGGACCAGATGTCCATCGCTGCATTGGACGGTGGGCTGTCATTTCCGATGACAATTCGGACCCGATTCCTTCCTCAGGGGTGGTAAGCGAGGCTCCGGATATGGAATCTGATATGATGGCCGTGGCTTCGGCGGTGAGGCTGGAGATGGCTTGTGCCCCAGCTTCGCCACCGGACAGTTTAGACAGGTGTTAAGTGGAGGATAAGAAGGGAAAACCCTCTAAGTCTCCCGTCCCCTTCTTCCCGGAGGTGCACAGTAAGTTAACGCAATGCTGAGGGCACTATTTTTTGCCCAGTCTGCGCGTGCTCCGCCCTCACCTTCCTCAATGACGGAGCAGCCAGGCGGTACGAGGTGAATCCCAGGTCGAGCATGCTAGTGTGGTGCCCCTACCTGGCGTGGTTGGCCTTGACTCCCGTCCAAAGCATGTAAGTTGTCTGCGTCCCTCGGGGCCAGAGCCTACTGCTGCGGGCCAGGCTGCTTACGTTTTGGTTGCTATGGCTGGTGCAGGCGTCGGCCCATCGGCACGACGAAGGTTCCGACCCAGGCTTAAGGCACTACGCACTGCAACCGACTTTGCTCTGAAAACACCAGGTCGGCTGCAAGTGCCCTGGGAAGGACGATGACTACACTAGTGGTCCAGGAACGTCACCTCTGACTAAACCTGGCAGATATGCGTGACGTTGACAAAGTTCACTTTCTTAACACCCCCATATCGCCCTGTTCGGCGACATCAGGGGTGAGTTCACCCAGGAATTCACCACAGTGAAAGAGCAGTGAAGTGCGAATGGCAGGCTTTAGAACTGTCAAACCGTCCACTTTGGCTGGTCCCCGACACGGGCACTCGTTTGTGGCTCCAAAATCTGCTCCGCCGCCCTGTCCATTCCACCGTTTAAGCGGCAATGTCGAGCACCCCACAGACGATCACCGCCCCTCGCCTCAGGGCACCGCTAAGTCCAGTACAGACCGCGAAGCGTCCCTGAGATAAACCACTCGGAGAAAAGGAGGTGTGCTCTTTCCCCGTCAGAGGACCAGGGACACATTATCTTATGGCCGTATGGATACCAAATTTTATAAAGAGCAATTTCTCCTTTCTCCGGGTGCGACAGCCCGAACACTGCCAGTATGGGACGCTATGCCTTCCAACTCACAGGATCGGTGCTCTTCGCCACAGGCACAGAGTGCCAGAGGATGGGCTCCTTTCTCTTGCACTACTAGCCGCCTTGCGGACTCTTGGGAAGAAGTTAAGATTAAACCTCTTATCTTCCGCTCTTCCTTGGGATGCGCACCTCCCGGGTGAGGTCCCCCATCCCGTGCTACCCCACCGCTGGTGCATCATTGATTGCGCCAATGATGTCACTTGTGCGAACTCTGCCAGCCTGGTTAGCGCTGCCCAGCCCGTCGCGATGGCTCATTTGCGCAATCAGACTCAGCTTTGCAATTTAGTTCGCTAAGCGGTCCCCCAAGTTCACGGGCGTGCATTACACCAAGGTCAGCCCTGTGTCTGCCCCTGTCTAGTGCGAGGAGATTGCTGTCCTCTTGGAGAAGGACGCAATCGAGCCAGTCCCTCCAGCCGAGATGAGGTATGGGCTTTTTTAGTCTGTACTTCATCGTACCCTAAAAGAGCAGTGGGTTATGGCCAATCCTAGTTCTGCAGCGATAGACCTGAAGGACACGTATGTTCATACTTCCATTTTCCCACGCCACCGGCAGTTCTTGCGATTTGCGTGCGAGGGTCGAGCATGATAGTACAAGGTCCTCCCTTTCGAGCTCTCCCTGTCTCTGCGGGTTTTCATCAAGCTCGTAGAGGATGCCCTAATGCCCCTTCGGCTTGCGGGCATCTGCATACTCAATTATCTTGATGACTGCCTTATAGCTCACTCGGGGGATCAATTAGTTATGCGCAGGGTCTGGGTGCTCCGGCACCTCGACCTGTTGGGGTTTCGGGTCAACCGAGAAAAGAGCAGGCCCGCCCCCGTGCAGAGATCAGTGTGGTGCTATCCTCCTTCAGCTGGCCGGAGCTAGGCTGTCCCCTCCGCTCTGAGGGGTTGGAGTTACGATCATCCCTGCTCTGAAAACGCGGGGATGATGGCGCGCTGGGAAAGCATCGCTTTATCATCCAGTTCTCAGAGGCGCAAGACGCTGGATAATTGAATCAATCCTGTCAATACCCACATGGAGATATCTCTTATGAGAGGTCTGCTCGATCCACTCGACTCAGTATCTTAAGATTTCTGTCTGGGTAGACAACTCTGCTGGTCGAGTTGGCATCGGACAAGAGGGTCGGGTATTTGGAGGCATTTTTCGGTCAGTGAAGTGTGCCAGAAATTCGGACCGGCCCACTCTCACATTTTCCTGAAACCCTGGCCCACCCAGAAGCCTGAGGTTCCTACAGTGCTTCTTTTTTAGACTGCGTAGTGAACCTGCAAGCGCTGCCCACGGAGGAGGCAGACCCAGCCCCTTTTTTTGCTGTGTCCCGTTCGCGCTCTGCGCTATGTGACCGAATTAGAGCTTACAACTCTAAGCAGCTCCTTTTCTGTTAGGATCGGCAGACGGGAAGTGAGCCGCATCCCCCGGGAGTGAGTGGCACTCGACTGAGTATGCCTCCTCTTGGGCGTAGAGCTGCGGGCTGGGTGACACCTAATACATTTGTAAGATTCTGTATCTTTGAGTGGAGATGATTTTTCTCACGGGTGCTGGATAACGCCAGTGAATTAGAAAATTCAGTACAGTGTTGAAACACGATTGCTGCACCTTTCTCTCTAACACAGAGATGCGTGCGCTTTTTTTACTCTGCTCAGTTGAGTTCCCCTTTCCGCGAACCCTACAGAGTTCCTCCGAGGCCCCCAGCACCTGACTCACATGTTGGTGGGCTGCATCTCTGGTGATGATGATGCAGTGTGGTGGGGAACGGAAATGCTATGTTCCTTCGCCACAGTGATTGCGCATTAGCTGACAGCTGTAGTTCGACGTTGTTGCGATGCACGGCTAGCATTCTTATACACAAATTGATTGTGATTGCTGCCAGCTGCATGCGCTGACACCGCCAACTCATTGGCATTTCATTGGCCCGTTTTATTACTCTTCAGATTTGGTGGTTTCTGACGAAATCCCCCTAGTGGAAGTTTCCACATAGCATTTCCGTTCCCCCCTTCTGGGAACGAGGATTACGTAGTAACCATTTCGTTTTGTGTGGTTACAGAAACTTGACTAAAAAAAGTCTGAGTAGTCATTTCACATCCCTCTGGTTAAAACAAGGAAGGATAAATCACAAGATCACATTTACAATGTATCATGTAATAGGCTATTATTGATTTTTTGTCAGCATAAGACAAAAAGATTCTATTAACTACCCTTACCAAAAATATTGTTTAAGCGAGTGCTAGGTGTGAATACAGTGCCATGTGCTTTGGTTACATAAAATGCAATAAAACTCAGTAGTAGCAAAGGTAGCATTACTCTCCCTATCTTGTCATGAACTATATCCTTCACACGCTTAATACTTTTTCACATATTGGACTGTCTCAAAATAGAATCAATCTTTAGAAATTATACATTTTACTCTTCTTTATTGGCTGTTATTCTGCCTTTACCTGATTTATTTATGTTTCGTATTACTATTCTAGATATTGTTTGAAAAACTAACAAAATATTTGTCTTAAAACCTTCCAATCTCTAGTAACTTCACATCAACACCCTAAGGAGCATCAGTCTACTATGACAATCATTAACTTTATATGGCCAACTCGCACCATAAAAAAATGTGCTGTCATATTATTTTACATCTTAATTTTGCCAGTTAGCAAATGTTCATACGGTCATAACCTGCAAGATAAATCTGGATAAACAAAGGATGACAGAATCTGGATAAACACAATAACGAACTATTATAAAACAATAAACATTGAACATAAATACAATTAAATTTCAACTGCAAAAATAGATCCCATGTTTATTGCATTAAAAATACTGCATATTTCAAAATACACTTAAATATCTTCATAAACCTTCCTCAGTGCTTTGATCAAAAAAAAGGCAATCTTTATCTTTCAACCAGCCAGCAGCAGCATTTACAGTCACAATCTGTAATCTGACATTGATATAAGACTTATTACAGTAAAGACTTTACAGTGATCTTGTGTGCGTGTGTGTGTGTGTTTGTGTCTGTACTGAGATCATTCATTCATTCATTCATTCTCACTTCGGCTTAGTCCCTTTATTAATCTGGGGTCGCCACAGCGGAATGAACCGCCAACTTATCCAGCATATGTTTTACGCAGCGGATGCCCTTCCAGCTGCAACCCATCTCTGGGAAACATCCATACACACCCATTCACACTCATGCACTACGGACAATTTAGCTTACCCAATTCACCTGTACCGCATGTCTTTGGACTTGTGGGGGAAACCGGAGCACCTGGAGGAAACCCACGCCAACACAGGGAGAACATGCAAACTCCACACAGAAAGGCCAACTGACCCAGCCGAGGCTCGAACCAGCGATCAGCGACCTTCTTGCTGTGAGGCGAACGTGCTACCCACTGCGCCACTGTGAGGCCCTGTACTGAGATCAGTCGATGTTAAATGGAATGAAATAAAACAGACAGAATTTACTTAATTTAACATTCAGCTCAAGAAACAAAAGTTGAGGAATACAGGTTTGGTCTGTGTGTATCTTGAACAATCACTGATAAAATGTGAAAAGTCTAATTGAATTAGGCACCGAAGAGATTCTGTAGGAAAAAAACAAACATCGTTTTAGGCAGGCAAATCGATCATGCATACAGCATCTCAGAGAAAGAAATCCTTCCTCAAGGCATCATCTCGTCATCTATCCTATGTCCATGCGTTGAACTGAGCATCTAAAATCGCAAAAGGAATGTATATCCACGTCGTCAACTTTTTGTCCACTCTGAAAATGTCTTCAGGTTCATAGCATCCTTTCAGCTTTATTGGAGTCTGTAATTCCTCCCATAGTGAGTTCAAAGTTGAAGCTGTGATTCAGAAGCAGAGTAACGGAAAGCCTGTAAGGTGTTTAATGTTCACCCTGCAGAGTCAGATCCTCACTCATGGTCAGTGCAAAAAGAATTGTGCAAGTCTTCATCACATAGTTTCCCACAGTGGATCCATACAGCATCCATACGGCTTTTTTCCTAAATCAGTGTTTTTGTCTTGTTTCCCAGTAAAAGTCCTTAAAATAATAATTTTACAAAACCTCTATCATAGAATAATTCTTGAACTGCCTTTTCCTGTTGGGGTTCCTAATATACTAATTAAGTCTAACAAAATTTGTGTAAAAAAGTTAGGTAAATCTGGGTCCGAAATCACATACTACTCGAGTAGCTACTACATTTGAATTAGACTGACTTAATGACCATTAGATAAGTATGTTTTATATATTATGAATAGGAATAATATTAATGGAACTCAGGTGTACTACATCCGCCATTTGTTATTATCACATGACCTATCCCCATCAGTTGCGTCCTTCTTATTCATAAATTTATACATTTTCTTGCTTGTCCTCATGTGATAGTGAAGAGTCCATTGGATGCCCACTACAGAATCTTGCCAGAGGTAGTAAGTCATCTGCTTGCCTACTGCTTTTATAATACTATGAATTCGGACATAACACTTGGCTCACATGCTGTTTTTCACATATTATATAGTGGGGAAGTAAGCAATTTCGAACACAGAGAGATTATTAGCCACACACTGAAATAAAGACAATGCATTCTGCATGCCAGGCCAGTAGGTGGCGATGTCACATTTAAAGAAACACTTTGTACCTACACACATACAATCCTGCAGTCCGCAATTGTTATTTTGGGTGTCAAATACTCATGAATTGCTTTAGGATTAACACGTAATATGTCTGTGCATGACATCACAGTTTTCACGAAGACACAATTGTATAGTTTAAAACCCTTTTTTATTTTTTTTTTCGAGCCCCCAAAACACTGTTATCATATACTTATCATATACATAAATCAACACAAGCAGATTTCAGCGCATTCAGTGCTCATCTCCCAACAGACGTTCACCCAATAATTATTGTTGTTGTAATGGATTTGTATAATTGACACATTTTCCTTTGACTTCCACTTGCAAATTGAATCCTGTTAACTGAATCCAGCTAAATTGTCTCTGAGTAGTAATCCAGAGAGAGGATGAATGATATGGTGGTTGTAATATGAGCACTGAAGCGGATTCAGCGAGTTCAAATGTTTTCTCATGTTGATTTAGTATTTAATCACTTGCACTTTTTTTGCACTGTAAGGTTTATTTTTAGATATTGGCTAAATGCAAGGGACAAAATGTTTTGTCTTATTACATTCAGTTAAAAATTACAAATAATGTAAATAATAGATATATTTGAATTGTTTAAAACTGCTAAATGTTTGGGGAAAAAGTTAGATTTTTGGATATTACTGTTAGTCGTTTAACCCTTATAGGGTAGCAGTTGTCAAATATGAAATGTTTTTCTACATCAATCGTATTTCACTCTCCTTCAGTGTTAAACTCTGAGCTTAAATAATGAAATTTGCGCTCTGCTTCTGTGAAGCACAAACTCTTAGCAATACTGACTTTGATGAACACTATTAGACAGCTGAGGAAAACCAGCCAAAAATGTACATTTTCAAACTTTGTGTCATCCTTACAACACTCATAAAATGATGTTTGCTTTTTGTTCAAACTACTTATTTAAAATGAGCTGCAACAACGCAATTATTGAGTTTTTTGGGGGGGACAACTTAATTGTTTCAAGTCCAATCCACTTAAATTTGTAAAAACTAATAAGTTAACTAAATTCCTTCATGTTGTCTCAACACAAATCGATTGTTCATTCATTTATTCATTTTCTTTTCAGCTTAGTCCCTTTATTAATCTGGGGTTGCCACAGCGGAATGAACCGCCAACTTATCCAGCATATGTTTTACACAGCGGATGCTCTTCCAGCTGCAACCCATCACTGGGAAACATACACACACACACATACACACACACATTCACACACATACATTATGGACAATTTAGCTTACCCAATTCCCCTGTACCGCATGTCTTTGGAATTGTGGGGGAAACCGGAGCACCCGAAGGAAACCCACGTAAACACGGGGAGAACATGCAAACTCCACACAAAAATGCCAACTGACCCAGCCGGGGCTCAAACTAGCGACCTTCTTGCTGTGAGGCGATTGTGCTACCCACTGCGCCACCGTCCTGCCCACAAATGAATTGTGTGGAACCCAATTTTTTTTTACAGTGAACCGAGCGCTGTCTGTTTTAATTACTTGAGGACTTGTGTGACTATTAATCTCTTAGTTTGCTTTGACTTCGGTTGACTTGTTCTTTTTGAAAAGGAAAGAAAACGTGAAGTCTATATGTAAAAAATATAAAATATTTGTAAAAAATATAATAAACTATTTTTAAATATTAATTAATTTGTTTATAAACAAATCAGAATATTTTCTTTAAAACAAACCTAAAATGTATTCTCAAAACTACCTTTCAGAAACCGCAGATGATGTTTTTACTGGAAAACAAGACAAAATACTTCAAACAAACCATAGTGCAGAAATTTGCAGTCGGGCCATTGTTTCCTTCCTGACTATACGGGGTGAGGAGCATGGGGTTTCCCATGGTACTGCTGTCTCCGTAAAGGGGGATGAGGAGCTGGTCTGTACAAATAAATACGACTTCAATCAGATTATTCCCTGCAAGCTACTCACTTGCACAGTCTTTATCTGAATGATTTGCTAAAACAGCGTCAGTGGTCTCACCTGGCAGGAGCAGCGGCTGATGCAGAATTTCGTGAGGAATATGAAGAAGACGCAGCAGCAGATCCTGGATGACCCATCAGTGGAGGGGCAGGAGGGTGACATGAAGGATCCACGGGCAGCGGTTTCTTGGGAACTGGAGGTTTGGGGGGAACAGGGTTCTGAAACAGGATGAGATGATTCAGAAGAGTCAGTTTGGACATTTTTTATTATCTCTTGTTCAATTTGTGAATTATTACAGTTCAAAAGAACAGCAAAAGTCTCAGATGTAGTAGAAGAAGAGCTGATTAGTGCTGTTAATAGAGGGCCACTCTTAAAAGGATAGTTAACCCAAAAAATGAACTTTTACTTACCATTTAAACACCCTCAAGTGGTCACAAACTTGTTTGACTTTCTATAGTTGAACACTACAGATATTCTGAAAAATGTTTGTAGGTATTAAGTTCCATAGTTTTGTCTACAAATTATTACCAACAACATGCAGATTAGACATTTTTATTTTAAATAAAACGCAATAAACCATAAAAAAGTTAATAAAATGCCAAATGGTTATTTAATAACAAAGTGTTTATGATTATGGTTACAGGCAAAAGTAAAGAGTGATTTATTATTCCAATAAAGCAGCATCAATTTGATAAATATCCTCCTGATATTATTTTTTACTATTTTATAATGTAGTCTCAATGCTGAGGTGCAAATTCCTGCTTTTATACTTAGAATAAAAAGCATGTAAAAATACTTAGTGCAAAGAATATATAAATAATTAGATAATATTTTTACATCAGGGACTAAGCCCAAGGAAAATGAATGAATATGTTTTGCATATACAGTGTTGAGTAAAAAGAAATATATTACAAATTCTTAGCCCATGTTAATCTTTAAAAAAAACAGCAAATAAATAACATAACATACTTTGACATTAGTTATCTTATATTCTTTTTTTAAGATTAAGATAGGCTAAAGATTGCAATATATTTCTTTATTTTCCCCAATACTGATAGTAAACATACATATTGCTAATTGCACTGAAAAATAAAAAATAGAATAATGTTAAAAAAACCTGCTAATTTTCACTTGGTGCCTCTTATTGCTATTTACATCTATCACTATTTGTTCTTGCTGTGAATAGCATCTACTTCTAATAAAGTGTGCTATTTTCATTACTTACACACTGACAAAAAAGTAACCCAAAAAGGTTTGTAACCACTTGAATACAAGTAAATGGTGAGTAAGTGTTGATTTTCTGGGTGAACTCTCTCTTCAACAGGGCTGTGGTGATACCTGTCTGCTGGAGAGGACAGGGTCAGGTGGCAGAGGTTTGCTTGGTGCTGCTGGTCGAGCTCCTGTAGGCTGGACGTATTGTTGTGGACGCAGGCATGTGACAAAGAAAAGCAGGCGCTGGGTGAGTCTAACTTACTGGGGCGTTTTACTCAGATCATTGGGAATCACAAACTACTGCACCATGATTACACCCCTTGATCACAAGACTAGTTTGTCGAAGACCAGACTGAATCACAGGCCATGCACTGCACAACAGATTCCTCTGACTCTGCAAAGCAAGCAGCTGCTCTTATACAGTGCATCCGGAAAGTATTCATAGCGCTTCACTTTTTCTACATTTTTTTATGTTACAGCCTTAATCCAAAATGGATTAAATTCATTTATTTCCTCAAAATTCCACACACAATACCCCATAATGACAATGTGAAAAAAGATTTTTGGAAATTGTTGTAAATTTCTTAAAAATACAAAACCTGCATGAAGCATGAAGACAAAGGAATTGTCTGTAGACCTCCGAGACAGAATTGTCTCGAGGCACAAGGCTGGGGAAGGTTACAGAAAAATTTCTGCTGCTCTGAAAGTTCCAATGAGCACAGTGGCCTCCATCATTCGTAAGTGGAAGATGTTTGGAACCACCAGGACTATTCCTAGAGCTGGCCGGCCATCTAAGCTGAGTGATCAGGGGAGAAGGGCCTTAGTCAGGGAGGTAATCAATAACCCAATGGTCACTCTGTCACAGCGTTCTTCTGTGGAGAGAGGAGAACCTAATTTGAAGGACTCTTAGACCATAAGAAACAAAATTCTCTGGTCTCTTTGCCTGGCGTACCAGGCGCCGCTCATCACCAGGCTACTACAATGTCTACAGTGAAGCATGGTGGTGGCAGCATCATGCTGTAGGGTTGTTTTTCAGCAGCAGGAACTGGAAGACTAGTCAGGATGGAGGGATAGAGGACTGTTCATCTTTCAGCAGGACACCCCCAAAATATCAATGGAATGGCTTCACAACAACTCGGTGAATGTCCTTGAGTGGCCCACCCAGAGCCCAGACCTAAATCCTATTGAACATCTCTGGAGAGATCTAAAAAAAAAATGGCTGTACACCGTCACTTCCCATCCAACCTGATAGAGATTGAGAGGTACTGCAAAGAGGAATGGGCAAAAATTCCCAATGACAGGTGTGACAAGCTTGTGGCATCATATTCAAAAAGACTTGAGTCTGTAATTGCTGCCAAAGGTGCAACAAGAAAGTATTGAGCAAAGGCTGTGAATACTTATGTACATGTGACTTTTTTAGGTTTTTTATTTTAAATAAATTTGCAACAATAAAAAAAAATCTTTTTTCACATTGTCATTATGGGGTTATTGTGTGTGGAAATTTGAGGAAATAAATGAATGTAATCCATTTTGGAATAAGGCTGTAACATAAAAAATGTGGAAAAAGTGAAGCGCTATGAATACTTTTCGGATGCACTCTATTTCGGTTTTCAACTTGCAGAAAGACTGGGAGAGATACAAACGTTTGCACAAACTCAGCTGTGTAGACCTTTCACAGCAACTTGGTAAGACTGAACTAAGGTAAAATTATATTGTCTGTTTTTACTATAAATAATGTTTTTAAGCCTTTTTAACTGGTGTACAAGCAAAAATGATCTAAATTAAATTAATTAAATTAAATTAATGGGGTTTGCTGGTTCTAAATATCAGTATTAAATATCTTCCACTGTCAACAAAAATGTTTGAAACACTGAAAAATCACAATTTAATTGCAAAGTTTCACTTATCTTCAGTGGTGTTTAGTTTTATTTGTATGTTCCAAACAACACATTTTTAAACTAAATAAAGACCACTAAGGTTTTATGGGTTTTTTTTGTTTCTATTTAAGTTTCAATTAAGATATATCTTAAGGTGTGAAAAGACACTAAAACAAAAAACAATAACTAACTTGAATTTTTACATTTTCCAGATCACTTGGGTTGCAGATTTTTATTTTATTAAGAAATTGGTGTTCACGATTTCTGTTAAGATTTAATCTTCACATAAAAAAAAACACAGTAAATAATAAATAACAATTTAATTGAATTTAGCCTAATTCAATTAAATACAACATTTCCAAACCAGATTTTAGGTTAATTTAACTTTTAAATAAATTAAATTAAGACCTCTAGCTCTCCCTCAGTCTGATCTACAAACTCCATTCACTCCAGAGGAACCATCAGCTCATCCACATGCACAAAACCCCCTCATCCTCACTGTTAACCCTTTATTGAGAACCATACATCTTAACAACACTGATAACTAGCCCAAAGATTATTCATACCCCAGAGGTGTAAATAATTTCGGGCTTGACTGTATATATTTTAAGCCATTAAAATTCAAGTCTTGTAATAACCCCCAGCAATACTCCAGGTTTTTTTTTTTCAAAGAGTACTTCAATAAGTGCCCTATAAAGGGTTAAACCCAAATCACAGAGACGCAGACAAACCAGACAGAGAGACTAATCTAGACACTCTAGCTAGCTAGACACTCAACAGACACAGTCAAACACGGCTGCTCCGGCAGCAGCAAGAGCTCCTTCTACCTTGCTCTGCATCTTGCTCTCTGAGGGGGCGGGGTCAGGTGGGAGGGGCTTGGTAGGAGGGGCGGGCCAATGCGCCGCCAACTGAAGAACCACAAAGAGCAACAGAAACAGCATTGGATTGTGTTAAGCTCACACACCGCTAAATCCACTATACACTGTACATCTGTGTTCCTCACAAGCGTTCCTGAGCAGCGAGGACATTTACCTGAGCAGGTTTAGAGACAGGTGGATCGGGCGGAAGAGGTTTAGTTGGAGCAGCAGGCCTGTTCTGGACCTGACAAGATAAATAAGGTTGCAAACGGGGTAGTAGAGAGCGAGTGAGCGTTTACAGCACATGCATGTTAAAATGAGAAAATTAGTCAGCTGTTTGCAGGTTGTTTAGAAACAAACATTCATGCAGGAAAGATTCGACAAATGAAAAGAAGCATATGTGTTTCATGCAGAATGTTTCATAAAACAGGCACGTTTTGTCATTGATTGTGTCCGAAATTGCATGCTATATTGACTAGAGCTTACTTATTTTGAGTAAATCATAACTTTACAACTGCTAAAAAGTACTTTATGAATGAGTGTAGTATGAATGCACTGCAAAAATGCTTTTTTGTCTTGTTTCTAGTCAAAATATCTAACAATTCTTAAATCAAGAAGCATTTTCTAGACAAGCAAAAAAATATTGTCTTGTTTTATGAAATATTATGCCACAATTAAGTGTTTTTTTCTTTAAAACAAGCAAAATAATCTGCCAATGGAGTAAGCAAATAATATTGTTTTTTTTTTTTAGATAAGATTATTTTGGCAGACTATTTTGCTTGTTTTAAGGAAAAACTTACAAAATGTTGACATATTATTTCTAAAAACAAGACACTTGTTAAAAATATATTTAAATATTTTGCTTCTCTAAGCAAAACAATGCTTATTGATTTAAGAATTTTTTAGATATTTGGACTAGAACCAAGACAAAAAAAAGTACTATATTATGAATGTCAGTATGAATGTAATCTGGTCATACTAAATTCGCCTTGTCATCCTGGTAATTTTTACAAACATGTTGAACTCAACAAGAGCTATTTTTTTACTCAGGTGAAAAAAATGGACTATGACCTCTAAATCCCAAACATTGACTTTCAACCCTTAGTAGCTTTGCTTGTCCTTTCGTTGGGTCATAAAACTCAGAATTTGCCTCTGTCCTTTCCTGTTACTCATAAAAAAATAATAATTTACCACAGTGAATCACAGCATGCATTTACAGTAGTTGTTTAAATCGATATTAGAAGTCTGGCTATGATACGATACTAGATCTAAATATATTACACAGGATCTGTTCCCTGGGCAACAGTTAAACGTATGAGTGACTGGGGCAGTATCAATATACTACATTTATTAATAAAACTCTTACTTATATTTACTTATTTTACTAGTTAATTTTTAGTTCCTTTTTAAGAAAAATCTAAATGCGTTGGAGTTGTTCAGCAACTCATTTGTTGGTGATTATATATATTAATTTATCACTTCTCTGGATTTGCCATTAATATGTACAGGTTTTGAGTAAATGTTTATACCCAATAACATGTCTTTAAATATTTAATTAATAATAACTGACGCAATTTGTAGCTTTTTATTTCCTACAAAATCATCTAAGAATATGTATCTCATGGTCATATATTCTGAGATGACAACACAAAAGTTCATCAGGTTCAAACTGTGAAAAAAGGGTTCTTTTAACACACAAACTGAATTGAGCTGAACCCTACTGAATCTCACTGAAAGTCTTGAGATGAGCTTTAGTAGACAGTGTCAGATAGTGGTGATATTCCCATTACAGACAAAAGATCTCAGCCAAAAAATAATGCATCTCTTAATGAAAATAAACACTGTGACTTTGCATAAGGTTGACGAAACAATGCCATGGAAAAAACATGCTGTAATCAAAGATGATGCTAAAGATGGTCACTATCTGACCCTGAGAGTAACCACTCTATAAAGTCGACTCCATCACATTCACTGAAGTTCAGGTCAGATAGTGGTCAATTCGTATGTGAAAATGAAACCTGCTAATCATAAGTTAATCTAAATTTAAACTAATCACAAATTTAAAGTTTGCTTTTATATAATAATTTTGTGTACAGTGTATATGTATTAGGTATACAGTGTATAAATAGAATATTAATAATAAACAATAAATATGAATGATATGCATAATTCTGCATAATTTATGTAAATATACATAATAAACATACAAAGTACATCCACATACTGTATATTATGTAAATGCAAACTTTATTTTGTATGTGATATGTCATAATTAATAGTTTAAAATCACTGCAGAGTATATAAAAAACATAAACCCTTTCATTCTGCATGATCAACAGCTTAGACCAACTCTCTCTCTTATTGTTCACTCTCAGTACATCATGACCCTTCAAGCTCATTTCTTCAAATTCTGACTCTCAGAAACCCTACACCACATTACAGCCGATTATGTAATACAGTAATTGGATCATCGAGTGGGCCAGATGCTCTTGAGCAGCGCTGTTTTTTTTGGCAGTGATTGACTGTACCTTGCTGATAGCCTGGGTGAGGGGGATGTCGCTCTGGTGAGGCCACTGGTACCTGAGCGGCTGTGCCTGATCTCCGTTTCGAGCATTCGCAAGCTCCATTGCAGGAGTCCTGAGTGGAACATAATATGTACTTTATTTACAATACTGGACATTTTATCATTTTTTAGCATAGAGAAATTATAGAATTCGTTCACCCAAAAATGAAAATTCTATTTTTAATTATCCACCATCATGGTTTCATCGCCAAAACCTTTGTTCATCTTTTGAACACAAATTAAGATATTTTTTTATAAAATCGGAGAGCTCTCTCATCCTCTATAGACAGCAAAAGTCCCGAGACGTGCAAAGTCCAGAAAAAAACATTGTCACAACATTCCATGTGGCTTCAGTAGTTTAACTGTAATCATAAGAAGCTATAAGTACACTTTTGTGCAAGAAATAGTTCAATTGACTTTATTTGCCTTTGTCTTCTCTTCCTCAGCAGGTCATCAGGGTGCATGTTTACTACTGGCAGTACGACGTATCGCCACTCGAGTCAGCAGAGCAACACGCAAGTGCACATACTAAAGGCGCACCCCGATCTGACGCAGAAGACATAAGCAAACATAGCCAAGCAAGTATTATTGGAGCTTTGTACACTTACAGTTGAACCATTAAAGACACATGGAATATTTAGAGCTGGGCTTCTCCCTTCCCTGGGCGTTTCGCTGGACCGGTACTTTAAGAGCGGTGAGTATAAAGCAAATTCTCATAAAAGAGCAACACGCGTCTTTATAAAGATGACCGTGCGTTTCTGGATGCGATGGTTCCCTGTCCATGGATGATGGGCATGAGCACTGTGTTTCATGTCTGAGGGTTCAGCATGTTAATGCGGTGCTCGCGGGCAGCGCATGCCATCACTGCGATCGCGGCTTGCTCTTGCAAAAGAGCGAACCACCCCTGTTGTCCCCCGCAAGTAGCGGTTGGCACTCGGGCAGATCTGAGGGTCACAGTGGGGGTAAATTCGCCACCCTCGGGCTTGCGGACCTCCCATTCCTCAGCGCGCTCCATCCAAGCTTCGAGTGAGAGAAGCGCTCCATCCTCCGGGATGGTCACCCTCTCACTCGATGACACCGAGGACCAGATGTCCATTGCTGCATCGGAGGGTGGGCTGTCATTTCCGATGACAATTTGGACCCGCTTCCTCCCTTAGGGGTGGTAAGCGAGGCTCCGGATATGGAATCTGATATGATTGTCGTGCTAACCTGGGCTGCTTCGGCGGCGAGGCTGGAGATGGCTTGTCCCCCAGCTTCGCCACCGGACCGATTAGATGGGTGTTACGTGTAGGATAAGAAGGGGAAACCATCTAAGCCTCCCGTAACCTTCTTCACGGAGGTGCACAGAAAGTTCACGCAGCGCTGAGGGCACCTTTTTCTGCCTGGTCTGCGTGTGCTCCGCCCTCACCTTCCTCGATGACGGAGCAGCCAGGGGGTACGAGGCGAATCCCCAGGTCGAGCGTGCTAGCTCCGATCCTCCGATCGAGCTGGACTTGATCACCATGAGCTGATGCTGACCTGTCTGAGAGAGTCAACAGGAAATCAGTCCCACTGATATTATTTCAGATGCTCCTGGGGCATATGGCATCCGCAGCTCCTGTCATGCCGCTTGAGTTGCTCCATATGATACTGCTTCAGCATTGGCTTCATGATCGGGTCCCCAGACGCGCATGGCATGCGGGCACGCACCGGATGACTGTCACTCCGCTGTGTCGCCGCACCCTCAGCGTCTGGACGGACCCTGCGTTTCTACCTGTGTGCCTCTAGAACAAGTGTCCAGGCATGTCGTTGTTCCAACAGATGCTTCCAGTACGCACTGGGGGCATGTGTGTTGCGAGCATGCAGCTGTGGCTCCGTGGAAGGAACCCGGTTGCATTGGCATATTAATTGCCTGGAGCTGTTGGCAGTGTATCTCGCGCTGCGCCTTTTTTTCTGGTAGAGGAGAAACACGTGCTGGTCAGGACGGACAGCACGGCGACGATGGCGTATATCAACCTCATGGGGGAACCCACTCTCCCTGCATGTCTCAGCTGACGGTTCCCAGAGGCGCGAGATGCTGGATAATTAAATCAATCCTGTTCCCCTCTCATACCCACTTGGAGATCTCTCTTAGGAGAGGTCTGCTCGATCCACTCGACTCAATATCTTAAGATTTCAGTCCGGGTAGACAGCTATGCTGTTACGACTCTAAGCAGGTCCTTTTCTGTTAGGATTGGCAGACAGGAAATGCCGTATCCATACTGAGGTTGGCCCATGGGATAGTGGATGCCATCTACCTCACTTTCAGTGCCAGGGTGACTCACTTTCAGTGCCGGGAGTGATAGCGCACTCAACTGAGTATCGCCTCCTCTTGGGCAAAAGCATGCGGCGCCTCTCTAACAGACATCTGTAGAGCTGCGGGCTGGGCGACACCTAATACATTCGTAAGATTCTGTAATCTTTGAGTGGAGCTGAGTTTCCTCACGGGTGCTGGATAACGCCAGTGAATGAGAAAATTTCTCTCTAACACAGAGATGCGTGCGCTTTTCTTACTCTGCTCAGTTGAGTTCCCCTTTCCGCGAACCCTACAGAGTTCCTCCGAGGCCCCCAGCACCTGCGGAGGAGTCAAGTGCCTTGTTGGCATGCCTGCTTGGTCAGCCCGCGTTCTGGGTATAGGTGCCTGCTATGTGCGATCCCCATTGGCGATCCCATATGCTTCACTCAGCCACGGTATAGTTCCCTGCTCTCTAGGCGGGCCTGTGTCTTCCCTCCCCGCTAACCATCCTTCATATGTGTACTCCCCCTTCTTAGGGTTAGTCCATATGTCTTCTTGCCACCAGGTCTCCCCATTTGGGCAGCAGGTGGCTTCCACAGCATCCTCCCCATCGGGACTGCACACTTTTCCAACGTACTGTCGGATTTTAAAATTCCTAGAAACTTAACTAGGTGTATTTTTTATGACTCCCCAAAAATATAAATAAGCCTTAAGCGCTTCACAGGTAAGTACGGTAAGTAAGGACCAGGGGACATGTTGGAGTGTTGCGTCTCTGGTGATGGTGATGTGCTCACGCTGGAGCCTTCCATAGTGGAAGTTTCCACATAGCATTGTAGTTCCCCTTACACTGTTCCCCTTACACGGTTAATACGTAACCCTCGTTCCCTGAGGGGGGAAAATTCTTACGGCCGGCATTCTTATACACAAATTGTTTGTGATTGCTGCCAGCTGCGTGCGCTGACACCGCCAACTCATTGGCATTTCATTGGCCCGTTTTATTACTCTTCAGAGTGGGTGGTTTCTGATGAAATCCCCATAGTGGAAGTTTCTGCATGTTTCAACGAGGGTTCCGTAGTAACTGTTTTGATCTGTGTGAGCAAGACAGCTAGCAGAGAAACACTGCACACTTAATACTAAACAAACATCAGGCCTGTTCTCTGGTGTTTTAAAAAGTCTTTTCAGAGTAACTATTTTGCTTGAAGTCACACTACACACAGAGAAGCTAGCTAATCACAGACAACATTGAGCCTATTTTTTTTTTACTAATTTCAGTTTTTCATTGAGAAAAAAATCTTTAACAACATATAGATACAGCTAATACGCTATACAGCTTATGCATCACAATACATTCACAGATACCTCCGGTTTTCCTCCTTCATACAGTATTCAATGTAGGACACTGAGATTCCACTGCACCATGGGTAAAACACAACATAATAAATGACTTATTATATGATCATGAATGTGATGAAGGATCTTATTTTTTGTCTCATATTAACACCTTGGTTTGTAGTTTCTGACTGACTGAGTTTCTGATGTTTTACACCACAGGTTTAGATTCTAGTATATCTTAGATTGAGAATACAAATTAAAAGAAAAATAAAACCTTTTTGAAACATAGGTAAAACATTTCTTTATATTCAGAATGGTTTCAAATTTTGATAAAACTGACTTCAAATAACCATCAAGTAAAAGCGACATTTTTTTTACAACTTGAATATATTTATAAGCTGTATTTATTAGTCAACGATTATTTGTACACAATAAATGATTATGGCACTATAGAATGTTTACTGTTAAATATTTCATTTTTATTTTATTGAGGATTTAGATTATATCCAAATTATATGTTAATAATTATATAATATTAATTATGTTATTATATCAAGATTATATCAGCACCAAAAGAAGTCATAATCTATTTTAATTATAACACTTAAATAAAAACAGGAAACCATACACTTTTGCAAAACATTAATCTTTTGAATATATTTGACAGTATTTCTGTTGTACTTTTAAAAATAATTATTAAAAAAAATAATAATAATTGAATAGCACATGTATTTTTCTCATTTAATTTACATTTTTTTGTGGTCCTGCATCTGCTGAAGATTTAATTTGTTTAAGCAAATCCACCTAAAAATTATGTAAAAAAAAAAAAAAAAGGTTAAAGAAGGTTAAAGATTAAAAAAAGGAATAAGGTTATTGCTTGTATAAAATGCATTTTTACTATATTTTCAGTAAATTACTATTCATTCATTTTCCTTCGGCTTAGTCCCTTCATTCATCAGAGGTCGGCAGAGAACCGCCAACTTATCCAGGATATGTTTTACACAGCGGATGCCCTTCCAGCTGCAACCCAGCACTGGGAAACATCCATAAACACTCATTCACACACATACACTATGGCCAATTTAGTTTATTTAATTCACCTATAGCGCATGTCTTTGGACTGTGTGGGAAACCGGAGCACCCAGAGGAAACCCACGCGAACACGGGGAGAACAAGTAAATTATTATTATTATTATATATCATGTAATTCGCCCTAGTTAAACTTTCTTGCTGTGCACTAATTATATAAATGACTTCAATAACATTCGCATCTGTCTGTATATGTTTTAATTTTTGTCAATCTCACCGGCTCTGTCGGGTCTTATTGAATGGTGTGTGCCCGAGGTACACAAGGCCTCGTCGACAGCGAGGAAAGCGGAGAGCCACAAACAGCAGAGACACCGGCAGCACAAACAGGAAAATGACCAGGAGAGCCACCCGCGCAGGATCTGAATCTGTATACAGACAAAAGCAAGGCTAAACACCAGCAGAGCAATGTAATCAGTGTGGTGACGTGTTACTTGCTCAGTCTAAATGTTTACACGCGAGTTACATGTACATGTGTCTGTCTGTGTGTATGTGTGTGTTGTACCTCTGGGCTCTTGTGCAGGTCCGCTGTCCACACTTCCTCCACTTCCAGAGTATCTGCAGTCAGGAGGAGCCCAGCCCTCATCACAGTGACAGTTCTTATTACTGTTACACACCTACAAATGAAATGTTTTAGTGACACACTGCTCTTTGCTAAATGTTTTGAATTCTGTAAAGTTACACAAGTGTCCACTACTCACCCCGTGGCCATTGCACTTGCTGCGACATTCGTCAACACCAAACATGGACACGTCCCGGCATCTCTGGTCCACACAAGCCTGAGAATACAATGATTCAACGCATTTTACAAGGCCTATAATATATGATATTTAACATTGGGAAATATTAATACTATTAATAATATATATGAATATATATTTCTAAATGAACAGTCAAGCCTGAAACTATTCATACCCATGTCAAATTCTGACTTAAAAGTTACTTTTATTCAACCAGCAAGTTTTTTTTTTAACCTGAAATGACACAGTCTCCTCCCAAAAGACAATATAGAAGAGGCATCATTGTGGAAAAATATTTCTCCGTTTTTTTTTTACATTTGAACAAACTTTAGGTCAGAATTTGCTAGGGGTATATGAATAACTTCGGGCTGTGTGTGTGTGTGTGTGTGTGTAATATATATATATATATAATTTTCTCCAAACTGTATATTGTATTATGTTGTAGTATGTTTGTGTATAAATTTAAATAATTTACTTTTAACAAGTAACTAAAATATATATCAATACATTTTCAAATACTTCCCAAGTGATATTTAACAAAGCAAGGGATTTTTTCACAGTATTCTCTGTTATATTTTTCTTCTGGAGAAAGGCTTATTTATTTTGGTTTGGCTAAAATAAAAAGTATTTGACCTTTTTTTTTTCTTTAAACCCCTAAGGTCAAAATTATTAGTGCCCTTAAATTGTTTTCCCGATTGGCTACAGAACAAACCACTGTTGTCCAATGACTTTCCCAATTAACCTAACTTACCTAGTTAACATAATTAACCTAGTTAAGTCTTTAAATTGCACTTGAAGCTGAATACTAGTATCTTGCAAAATAACTAGTAAAATATGATGAACTGTCATCATGACATTTTTTTTTTTTTTAAGAATTTAAATTTCAAAGGATGGCTAATAATTTGCCTTCAACTGTACATTAAAAGGCCTCACGGTGGCGCAGTGGGTAGCACGATCGTCTAACAGCAAGAAGGTCGCTGGTTCGAGCCTCGGCTGGGTCAGTTGGCGTTTCTGTGTGGAGTTTGCATGTTCTCCCCGTGTTGGCGTGGGTTTCCTCCGGGTGCTCCGGTTTCCCCCACAGTCCAAAGACATGCGGAATAGGTGAATTGGGTAAGCTAAATTGTCCGTAGTGTATGTGTGTGAATGGGTGTGTGTGGATGTTTCCCAGTGATGGGTTGCAGCTGGAAGGGCATCCGCTGCGTAAAACATATGCTGGATAAGTTGGCGGTTCATTCAGCTGTGGCGACCCCAGATTAATAAAGGGACTAAGCCGAAAAGAAAATGAATGAATGAATGAATGTACATTAAAAGTTTTATATGGTATTAATTTGAATAAATGGTATTGGTATTTGAATAATTATATTTATTTCTCTCTCTACATAAATATTTTTTCATTTAAAGAATAGCTGCAATTACTAGATGGTAAGAAAACCTTATTGATAAACTACACCATAATTTGAATGCATGATAAATGAGAAATTGGATAATCACATTATTTCTACAAAAATAAATCACAATAGATTTAATCAAAGTATTACATTAACAATCTTAAAAAGTACACAATTTATAAGCATTCACCTTGTTGGGCCCACAGGCCGTCCCCTGTAACACCATGGCTGGGTCCGAAACATCATCGCCCAGATTGAAGTAGGTCCCGCGGCAGGTAAAGTCACTCTGATTGAGTATGACCGTTGTGGTCAGAATCTCAGCATTAGAGCCCAGCAAAGGACGTTCACTTCCACCCTGACACTGGATCCTACCACAATGCACATCCCTGAGCAAAACAAGACACATTCAAAATTAAAATTGCTCTTCATTAAAAGACAACATTCTAGAAAGGGATAATTCACCCAAAAATGATAATGTACACACTATCATTTTTGGGTGAATTATCCCTTTTTAGATTTTTTTTTTTATCCCTTTCTAGATTGTTCTCTTTTAACATTCTAACATTTAACACAAAAGAAAGCTGGAAACCTGTAACCATTGACTTCCATAATGTTTGGTTTTTATCTATGGAAGTCAGTGGTTGCCGGTTTCCAGCTTTCTTTTGTGTTCAACAGAATAAAGAACATCACACAGGTTTGGAAGAAGAGAAGGGTGAGTAATTTTCAGTTTTGAGTGAACTATCCATTTAACCTCATTTATGAAAAAAAACATGAGAATGTTTAAAATGTAGAATAGAGAATGTTCTCTGACCCTTTCAAACAGGGGATGTAGGAACCGTTGGGCATCTGACCACAGTTCCCATACTTATTGCCCTGCTTGTTCACAGAGGAGAAGCAGATGGGTGGAGCTCGGGTGGAGTCTGAGAGAGCCAGAAAAAACCAGACACATTAAAATCAAAGTTTCATCAATCATCAAATTTATCACTTCAGGGCATGAAACACTCACTCTGTCCCCAGAGCATTTGGCACTGGTCATCTAGACTGGCACACACACCGCTGTAGCAGTAGGAGGAACCACCTTTGCATGGTTCTCCGTTCTGCAGAAAGACATTGGGAGGACAGTATGGAGAAGAACCGGTGCAGTGTTCAGGCAAATCACACTCTCCCAGCGGCTCCCGACACACCGAACCGGCCATGCGCAGCTGCAGGGGAAGAGACCGGCATTAGTGGGCACGTTTGAGTGTGTAATTGTTTAAATATAAACTTTAAATACAAACCTTGCAGTTTTCACAGCAGATGCCATCTGAAGAGCACTGGGCCCCTGGAACCAGTTTACATGTGCTTGCATTACAGCAGGGATCATTACATTCCTGAACACACACACACACACACACACACACACACACACACACACACACACATGAAAGTTTATTACGTTTTACAGGCTTATAAAGTCCGACATGTTTGGATAGTGTTGACATATTCTTAATAGCCGTGATTATTAGAAACGTGTGTTGTTTGGAATTTTCTATTTGATTTTGACACTTGGGATAACAATTATTTTTTGCTGCCAATATTTTTCTAATTGTATTAAATGAATGTGCCATCTGTCATGCAAAATGTCTAGATTTAATCAAAATCGCTGGATAATAATGCTACATTTCAAAGTTTACTTCAGCCTTTTTGTGCTTTAAAAGCACAGAATCCTAATATTATTGACATGATAATTTATTATTTGAGTGTTTAATGTATTTTTTTTTTATTCCTTGTCATGTCATTTCCAACCTTTATGACCTTTATAGATCATTGTTTGAGAAGTTCAATAGAAAACAATTGATATGAAATAAAAAAAAATATTTTTTGTTACAGTCACTTTAGACTGAGGATAATATCTTAAACTGTACAGTATTTATAGGCTACAAAACCTATTTAAATATTAATTTACAACATGTTTATATAACTGAAAATACATCAGATATGAAGATTATGATTTAATTAATATATATA
>CAIGQW010053747.1:10739528-10750284 GCA_903798125.1 Danio choprae
AAAAATTTAAAAAAGGGGGGGGGGGGTTCTATCTAAAAGAAGGTAGGGTTTTGACAAAAGAAATCATAGGGTTCCACATTTTATAAAATAAACAATGATTTATTATTTTGATTGTAATGTTTGCTTTCACCTTGCTCCTCATCTACTGTTTACCCTCATGGTCTTTAGGCATCTTCTGGACACGTTGCATTAAAAAATAGGCATTTTAATTATGCAAATGATAAATAATGCGTATATGTACTTCTTAACAATATGTTTATTCAGTGTTTTGGGGGATGTGCAGTACTTTCCCCCATTGGTTATAATAAGATTATTTTAAAAGTTTAATTAATAAAGAAAATGATCTAAATTAAATAGAAGGTATTTGTGGATACTGATCTACGTGTTCAGATGGAACAATGCCATGTACTGGTATTTTAACCATATACATCCAGCAGAGGGCTATAGAGATCCATTCATTCTACTGGACATAGCAATTGTTCCCATTATCTTTTTTGATAATTGTCATGACTATATAAATATTTACAAGTAATATATAAATAAAATGTACATAGACCAGGAGTTTTGTTTTTGTGCACATTCATGTATGTATGCTACTGTATGTCTCACCCCTTCATGTCTGCGTTTGTTCTGATTTGTAGCTGATTTTATTAGTCAAGTATATATTCAAATGCAAATTTACTCACCATTTCCTCACCCTCAGGTGGTTCCAAATCTTTATGAGTTCCCTATTGATCACTAAATAAGATAATCTGAAGAAAGCTGAAACCTTGTAACCATTGACTTCCATAGTAGGAAAAACAAATACTATGGAAGTCAATGGTTACATGTTTTCAGCATTCTTCAAAATATCACCTTTTGCATTCAAAAGAAAAAATGGAAACTCATAAAGGTTATGAACAAAAGGGTGACTTAACTAAAGGGCGAGTTAAGGATGACAGAATTTTTCTTTTTGGATAAACTATCCATTTAATGCCTACAGTATGTATAATTATAAGCAAGCAGTAGCCAAAAAGAAAAACTTTTTGTAATACTTTCATTGTATTACCTTTTAAAACATACCATTAGAACAGCCAATTCAAATCCAGGTATGTTTTATATGTGTGTACAATCCTCTAATAGGAAAAATTCTGATTCAACAATATCAGTAAGCAAGAAGGTGTTTCTTACATCCAGCAGACCACAGTCACACTCCTCTCCTTTCTCCACGTACAGGTTCCCACAGCGCGGCCCCCCGAGAAGACTCTCTGGCTGAGGCACATTAAACAAACACATCCCGCCCCCGTGCAGCAGACTGAGAGACAGGTCCCGTTCACTGCAGCTGCTGAACAGCTGACCCGGCATAAACCTGCACATGAGGACATTTACTGCATGATTTATCATCAGCGATATGATATCAGACTGCCACAGACACACATTATTTCCCTCACCCAGTGGACGGCTCCATGATGCAGCCACCAAGCCGAGGCTCGTTTTGGCAATGACAGCGTCTGTCAGCCGTATCGTGACTCATTCCCAGGTTGTGACCCAGTTCGTGTGCCACCGTCGACGCCACACCTAATACACTCACCAGGTGATCCTGTAGTATAGAAAATGCAGGTTAGCATAGAAACAAGGCCTAATTTGTTGCAGAATAAAGAGGATATATTAAACTACTTTTCACAAGATCAAAAATAAACCTCTGGTGTCCACAGAATGTGTCTGTGTAAAGTTTCAGCTCATATTAACCCACAGATTATTTATAATAGCTTGTCCAAAACAAAACAAAAATTATATTTTTGTGTGTGTCTCTTTAAATGCAATTTAACTGCAGCTCTAGAGAATAGAGTGGAGAATTTGTGCTATTCTTACACACCAGAAACAACAAAGCAAGTGAATCTCACACAGCCAAAACACCAGAAATGACAAGTTGCGGACTAAAGACAATCTGCATATGTACATCTATGTAGTTATTGTGGAGTAAATTTGATTAAATAATAGTCTTCTTATTTGGATTTATTTTATATTCGTTACCAAGAAAAGGCACAAATGTTTTGGCTCAAAGCTTTCCTCTGTGTGTAAAGCCGTTCAATTGATCTACACAATGAAGAAGGCTTTGAGTCAAAATGTTTGTGTCTCATGAGTGTGAAACACAATTTCTTATATTAAAGAAACACTCTAATATTTTTTGGAAATAGCCTTATCTTTAGGCTCAGGCACCTAGAGTTAAAAAGTGGAGTTTTACATTTTTTTAATCCATTCAGCTGATCTCAGGGTCTAGCAGGGGCACGTCTAGCTGAGCATAAATAATTTAATCAGATTAGACCATTAGCATCTTGCTCAAATAAAAAAATATTATTGATTATTCTGTTGTTACATCATGCACTAAGGCTGACAGCAAACTTTCTTGATTATTACGCCGGAATGAGAGTATAGTTCCTAGCCACATCAACCTAAAAAATAGCAACTTTAAATTAGCAAATACTCCATTGGTCTAAGTACACAATGTAGCTACAGAAGTGCCAAGCTTTAAAGTTTTTAAAAATTTTTAAGTGAGATGCTAATGGTCTAATCTGATTCAATGATTTATGCTAAACTAAACTAAAAGTGCTCCCACCAGACACAGAGATCAGCTGAACGGATAAAAAAATGGTAAAGCTCATCTGTTTAACTCTAGGAGCCTAAATGAGCCTATTTCCAAAAGAACATGAGTGTTACTTTAAGTAATATAATGGATCAATGTACCAAAATAAGAGATAAAGCTGCTGAAAACCACAGTGAAAATGGCGCTAGTTCATTTGATTAAATAGTACTGATGGGTTACGATGCATTGGACTTTGCAAATAAACATGACACTACTAATAGAATATTCTTATCTTTATAGAAAAGCATAAAAATCTGCAACCTGATTATTCAGTGCATAATAATTTAACATTTTTTACTCACCACATTCACTCCTCCTGACCGATCTTTTGAGCACATGGAGGATTGAGACGCCATGCCAACCGTGGTCCCATCAAATGACTCGCCCCTGAACATATAAGCAAATTATGATTTTCCCCAAAATTTTCAAACTTGATTCAGCTGTTGTCATCATTCCCACAGTGCATCTGGACCTACATGATGAGTTGTGCATTGTCATGCCGTAGTCGTGGCAGTAACTCCCTGGTCCTCCAATCCAGGAAGCGGTTTAGAGTTTCAGTGGGACTTTTATCCACTTTAATCTTGTCCTGGTCACTCCAGATCTCCAAGCCCAGTAGAGCCACACGTACATTCAGCGGCCGGTAGAACTGAGACACAGACCAGACAGAGATTCAGAAAAATGCTTTCAGTATATGAATAGTGACAATTTCGTCAACTGAAATAAATTGGAATTATATTTGGATTAGCTGGAGTACAAAAATAATGAAGATTAAATGTGAAATAACAAGATAAAATAACCAAAAACTATTAAAAATGTGGAAAAAATATACAAATTTTACTAAAACTAAATGATAAAATGTATAACATTTTTCCAAAGATATTAAGCAACTGTTTTCAATGTAAACAATAATACATGTTTCTTGAACATTCAATAATCATATTAGAATGACTTCTGGAGGATCATCTGACAATGAAAACCGAAACATTCTATGAAATTATTAATATTAAATTAAAAAGAAACTATAAAATCACTATTATTATCATAATCTAGTAATATTAGTACTTTTACTGTATTTCTATTTTCCCAAAAATGCAGTGGACACTTATTTTACATCAAAACATAAATAAAAGTTAATTTGTAATGTAAAATATGTAAATGTAAAACATACCCAGTCTACTTGGTTTGCGACATCCAACAGGCGGTAAATGATGGTTTTGTTATTCTTTTGATAATTCATATACTGTGAGGAAGACAGAGAAAGAAAAGAAACAAATTCAATACTGAAATCCTAAGTATATAAGTATTTATATTTATATCATAAATATAAACTGAGTAGATGTCATGCATTATATGTACCAGCAGAGGGAGGAAGAGTCTCACAGATGTGTGTGTGTTAGCATGCGTTTGTGTTTGCGTCAATATACATTTTGGATTTGTAAAGATTGTATTGCTTTGTAAAAAAAAATCATAATGTTTGTGTGTACTTCGTTTACTTTCATTGTGGGGACCAATAAAAATCTGTCTTTAGGTTGACGTTTAGTTGATAGAAAACATTGTTGGGTCACTATAAAGACAATAAAACTGTATGGCAACTTCCCACAAGGATTGTTGTACAAAATGTGTGTGTGGTGTGTGTGTGTGCGTGCGTGCGTGTGTGTGTGTGTGTTTGACACAGATGGCTTCACTCTCTTACCTCTTTATTATCTGCCACCAGAACCAGCTCAACATATTTGGTCTCAGAGAGAATGTCTCTCTTACTCTGCAACAAAACATAAAAAAAATCATCATAACAACTATCACACACACACACACACACACACACACACACACACACACACACACACACACACACACACACACACACACACACACTGCTCACCCTGTGTGTGTGTGGGATGATCTGAATGGGAGAAATAGAAGTGTGTGACACCCCACAGTCTCTGGACTCAGATGTTTGCGAGTGTGTGGAGTAAATCGCATGCATCTCTCCTTCTTCCATTTCACCACTCCCTTCATCATCTTCTCCATGCTTTTCTTCTCCTTCAGGAAGCAGTTCAAAGCTCAGTGTGGCGTTAATGACTATCACTCCCCTGCAGAGAGGGAAAGATGTGCCAGTACTGAATAACACAGACCGAGCATCACGTTCCAAGACACATCTGATGAAATTAGTGTAGTGCCCTCTTCCTAGTTTATGGAAAGGCCCTGGATTCCGAGTAATTAGATCTCTCTAAATTATTCTTAATATCATAGAGTAACAGTAAACCCGGCCAGTCTGGTACAAAATCTAATTTTAAAAGTTACTTAAAAACAAATAAAGCAAATAAATGGATATAAATGAATGAAATAAAGGTTTCAGTTTCAGAAAAGCTTGTCTCCTTGTTTTGCCTTTTTTCACAAATTCAAATAAACATTAAAAGTCAGCATTCAAGTTGATTAAAGCTTATGAGATGGCCTATTATCATACATTTAAAAAATGTTAATTATTCATAATACTCATAATTGTTTATTAATAATTAAAAAATGCATAATATTCATTATTCATAAAAGTTTATTTCATTTAATTGGGGTTGTCCATATTTGACCCACCTAAGCACCGAATAAGTATATTACAATGTTTCTGAAGGATCGTGTAACAATGGATACTGCCAAAACTTTAGCTTTAACATCACAGGAATAAATTACACATTAAAATATATATAACACAAAACATATCATAATCACAATATTACTTTTGTATTGTTGATGTTGTTTAAATAATTACAGCCTACATAACTGACAAATATCAAAAGCATTGAAAACACTAAACTATTGAATAGAAGTGTATGTCGTTTTTGGGAAGTAAATCAATTCCAGTAGTAAAGTGTGCGCTTGGGGTATTTCAATTTTGATATGTTAATCTTGTTCATTCATTCATTTTCTTTTTGGCTTAGTCTCTTTATTAATCTGGGGTCTCCACAGCGGAATGAACCGCCAACTTATCCAGCATATGTTTTACGCAGCGAATGCCATTCCAGCCGCAACCCATCACTGGGAAACAATTTAGCTTACCCAATTCACCTATACTGCATGTCTTTGAACTTGTGGGGGAAACTGGAGCACCCAGAGGAAACCCACGCGAACACGGGGAGAACATGCAAACTCCACACAGAAATGCCAACTGACCCAGACGAGGCTCGAACCGGCGACCTTCTTGCTGTGAGGCGATTGTGCTACCCACTGCGCCACCGCATCGCCCTGTGTTAATCTTGTAAACAGTATAATTCAAAAGGTCATGATCCTCCAAGTAAATCCATTAAAACACATTACATTGAGTAACAAACTTTATTGGCATCAAAAAATAGCTTTAAAACCTAATAAATAATATAAAGCAATTATTTTGGTGAAGTGTCTTTCATGGTCATAACCTCTGAACTCTAAGCTGGTTTTACCATTTAAAAATACTTTAAGCCACAGCATCCTTAAAAGTTTAGCAATGGCCATAATACGGTTAAATCTCTCACAGGACGTCGTCAGTGAGCTACATGAGTGATGTAAAGCAAGTATTACCGTAACCCAGAGCAGGAGCTGAGAGCCACGCGCGACTCAGGGAAACCTTGCACTGAACCGTGATAGTAACAATGTGTCTGACAGGAGGAAAAAAAAGATGAAATTTGCATTCAGTAGATTAAATGCATGTAAGATTCCATTAAGGAAAGACACTGAGTGAGAAAGTGTTTCATGCACCACTGCATTTTGAGATTTTGGACTTTTGACTTCAAATGAAGTGTTTATTTAGTGGTTGGCAGAAATGAATTGTGATTAATCACATCCAAAATAAGAGTTTGTTTTGACTTAATACGTGTGTATATTATATATATTTATTATTTAGATGTGATACACACATATACAGTGCTCGGCATGTATGAGTACACCCCCCACAAATCTCTCATTTAAATGAATATTTTCTATAGGATGCTTTACAATATTATATTTATGCATATACATAGGTTTAGTCAGTACTGAAGCCAAATCTGGAGCTAATCTAACAAAATAACTTACAATAATGGTTCAAAAATTAGTAGCCCAAATTTATATCTTAGGGAAAAACTTTAAATAACATTATCAAAAATAGAAAAAATCAAGAGAAACAAAAAATATATAAAAAATTTGTTGAAAAGTTGTTTATAATTTTTACAATATTTTGCATGAATTTAAATGTATTATCTTTCCATTTCTAAAGATGTTCTGTGACAAAAATATTATCTTAATAATATATCTGTTTAATAAATGTTTTGTTCAAATGCACCAATATATATTACCCATATTCACTGAGAAATGGATATAAATATTCATTTTCAAATTGGGATGTACTTATATATGCGGAACACTGTATATCAAAACAAACTTTTATTTTGGATGCAATTAATCACAATTAATATTCACCAAGCACTAGTATTTTTTTACTTCACTATTAATTTGTGTCTATACAAAATCACTTTTGATACATCTATTTAAAGGCCATTTTCTCAAAATCAGTCATAAATATCCACTTCAGCATCACTTACACCACTGGGTATACAACACATTAACTTCACAGTTTCATTCATACTGTATATCTTCTAGAGGGATTTGTTCATACATCATTTTTATTCTGATTATGTACAACATTTACTCAACAAAAAAAATAAATAAATAAAAAAATATATATATATATGTATTTTCTTGCCGTTTGCAGTATTTTCTGAAATATAGGAGTAATATGTGAAAGAGTTATTCAAATTCTAATTTTATAAAATCCCTTATTATAAAAAAAACTTGACTTTAATTTGAAACAAGATTTTTAAGCCTGAATTCACCCAGTGTTCTGATTTTTGTGCCAGAGATGCATGTGCATATTTAGCACATATTTCATGAAATACTGCCTCATTTGCATAACTAAAAACATTTTAGAAAACATATCATTGCAATTTTGTCACCAGGTACTCACCCTTCACTCATTCTTAAAATGTTGGAAACTGGCAACCATTGACTTCTATAGTATTTGCTTTTCTTACTATGGAAGTCAATGGCTGCCGGTTTCCTACATTCCTCAAAATATCCTCTTTTATGTTCAACAAAAGATAGAAACTCAAACAGGTTTGCAACAACTCAAAGGAGAGTAATAATGACAAAAAATGATCCCTTTTACCCTGTTTACCTGCAGTGTCTTGTCCTAAAGCATTATGAACTAAACAGAGACTGGCATATGAAGGGCTTTACTCACCACTGTGTTCTCCTTCATGGACACCCCAGTCCCATTTGGCAGGTAGTAAAACACATTAGGTGGTTTTGGCAAAAGATCTCTGCAAGCAAATGTTCACATATGATGATTTCATCTTCATTAGCTGCTGATCAGACTCACAGGAAATGACTTACTGGTTTTTCTCCAGGTCCAGGATATACAAGCTGCTTCCCACTTGTAAACCACACTGCAATCTGTCAGGGTGACCTTTCTGGAGAGGGAGAGGGAGAGGGAGAAAGAGATAGACTTCATGATATGAAGAGATTAGCTGAATAGTGTATTTGTTATATTCAGATTCAACAAAGAATTTATTACACAAACTTATAGACTACACCATTAACAATTTTTGTGAATTACACCGTATTTAACTGTAATGTGAACTGTAGGACAGTTATGCAGTATGTTACTGTATTATAAAGTTGCATAGTGAAAATTACTGTATATTTGTATATTGTATATGTAAGATATACAATACTGTAAATACATACAGAGCAAAATAAATGGTGCTGTAAGTTACTGTAGATTCTACAGAAAATTGTTAAGCTTGTACACTGTGTCAGTGTTCGTCCACGTGTCATTTGTTTATGTCATGTGCTTTCTTTGTCCTTCTCCCGCCACCGTCATTGTTCATCTGTTGCACCTGTATGCATCCCTCTTGTGTCATTAACCTAATCATCCCCTTTACCATTTATACCCTTTCGTCTGTGTCCAGTGTTGTCTGGTATTTTGGTTCGTGTGGGTCTCGTCCTGTCTTCCCGTGTAAGTTTCCCGTAAGTGTTTAATAAACCCGTTTTTGTAATGTTTATCCGTCTCCCTCTCGTGATGTCATCCTCCGCCCTCCGGGCGTTACACACTGGCCATAAATTTTTTTTATATGCTCCATCTGATTTGGTATTAACATATATTTTCACACTCTTTAAATTATCCCCAAAACAGTTTCCTTGTCAACATTATTCAAAATATCTTTAATTTGTTGCAAAAGCAAGCCATTTATGCAGGTTTGAGATAAGATAAAGACATTAAAGTTAATTATCACGGAATATAAATTTATTGGTTAATATTAACCAATATTAACATTAAAAATATAAATTTATTGGTTAATAAATATTTATCAGATTTTTATTGATATGAAAATACAATTTTTTTAAATGAAAGATTGCAGTAAATGTCTTGAGGCATTTAAATTATATAATGAATAAATAAATATATTCATTTAATTTGTTAAAAAGGTCTATAATTTATAAAGTCCCTACAAAGACACTATGGCACAGGGTTAAACTAGAATATGCAGCATTATACAACTTAACTTCTTATAGCAAATAAGTCATATTTTATAGAAGGTGGGATTATTTTTTTTTATATCAATGGGCTTTAATACATCTCAAATATTCATTCATTCATTTTCTTTTGGCTTAGTCCCTTTATTAATCTGGGGTCACCACAGCGGAATGAACCGCCAACTTATCCAGCAAGTGTTTTACGCAGCGGATGCCCTTCCAGCTGCAACCCATCACTGGGAAACATTCATACTCATTCATACACACACTCATTCATTCATTCACACATATACACTACGGACAATTTAGCTTACCCAATTCACCTATACCGCATGTCTTTGGCCTTGTGGGGGAAATCAGAGCACCCAGAGGAAACCCACGCCAACACGGGGAGAACATGCAAACTCCACACAGAAATGCCAACTGACCCAGCCGAGGCTCGAACCAGCGACCTTCTTGCTGTGAGGCGATTATGCTACCCACTGTACCACAGTGAGGCCCACATCTCAAATATATTATGTCATTCCCCATTTCATTTCTTTCTTAAACTGGCTTAATGGAATGGTGAGCCAAAATAAAAATATATATATTCTTGTTGTTTTGTTTGATGTTATGTTTGTAATATTTGAAAATGACTAAACATGTTTAAAAAACAATGTACTATGTAAATGTTCAAAGTTAATATAAACACTAACGTTAGACAAAAACTCTTGAATTTGTATCTTGAATTATGGTGCATATAACTGCATTCTGTAGGCTTTATTATGCGGCAAGTTGTCTGACTGCATCAAGAGATTTTATTACAAAAGAGTTATTCATTTAACATTTTTCCCCATGACTAATTAAATGAACTTGTTAAAAGTTTAAAAAAATGTTATTAACCATTAATTCATATTAACCATCAATCTATAAATAATCTGTTTATAGTTTAACAAATAAATAAATAAATTCCAAGTATGCAGAAATCTACAAACACCCTTGGTATGGAATCACTGCATGGCCAGAGGAAAAGATGTGTTCTCCAAGTGGATAAAATAGCATTTTTTTAAAGCTAAAAATAGACTTCCCCCTCCTCCAGACTCTTTCTGTGCCTTTCTCTCATCTCACTTCCTATTCTGAGCACTTTTTCCTGCCATTCTATCACATCCCCTTGGCTCACGCACACATTCGGCAGCCTGATGAAAAAGTGAAACCCCACTCAGCAGTGTTAAACCACTGCTGCCGTTTCCTGCTTTTCTCTAATGTGCTAACGGGAACAGCTCCGTTTATTGACCCCTTTCTTTTAGCCAATAAAAGCCGGCATATTTGACCTCTCTCTTCGTAACCAACCATTCAGAACAGGGTTAACTGGACTCTTTCCCTACTAGTCAAAGCAAGCTGTTTCAGCTGTTCTCTCTGTTATTTTTTCTTTTTTGGCTTAAGTTTAAGGCAGTTAAAAAGAATTTATTTAACACTTTACAATATCAGACAAGTAGTTAAATGTTAGTTAATATATTTAAATATAAAATGAAGGCCTGTTTAAAATGATTACAACCCAGTATCAGTAAATGTAAGACTTTTTAAGCCCTAAAAGTTTGTTTTGGAAATCTAAGACAT
>CAIGQW010053747.1:10759827-10791870 GCA_903798125.1 Danio choprae
TAATCTCTCTCTCTATATCAGTCCTTAAATGTCATCAAATGTTATTATTATCCCTGAAATATCCCTGAAGAGACTTTTTAATATACAAACAATTGATACACCGAATGACTGTAGCTGGCGTAATCCATGAATCATGGTAATTAATTCCTTGCTACAAAACAAATAAACATAATAACATAAATATAATATTAAACTAGTATAGATAGATAGCTTAACAAACATCAAATCTGCATTTGAAATGGGATTGTTGTCACACACTGCTAGACAAATCGTCTCACAGATTAACTTAAACCTAAAAATAAGTGATGCTATAAAACACCAATGTTTTTTTTTAGGTTCCTCGAAGAACTTCTCAGTGAACAGTCCTTTCAAATAACACCCCTCGTTTTGTGCAATGGAAGGGCTCCACGTGTGTGAAAGGTTCTTCATGGAACCACTGATGCCAATAAAGAACATAAGTTCTTGTCAAACGTACTCCAATAATCATTTTAGTTGGAACTTTGAAAATTATGTCATTTTCAATGCAACTGGTGCTTCAAAGCAATAACAAAGCAGTGTTCCGTCCCATACCGTTGTGAGAGGAGTGAGTTATGCGCGCGTCCGGCTGCGGTGTGAAGCTGCTGTCATTTCTGTTTAGGGTCAGAGCGAGAGACCCCCTGAACATCATCAGAGGGGTGCCTTCAAACAGAAGAACAGTGACGAGAGTCCGCCAGAAACACCTGAACAGCTGGTGATGGTGCTGCTTCATGGTCCGGTGACGCACTGATTTAGTCTTTTTGAATTCAAGCTGATCGACACACTTCTCAAAACCAGTCAGGCTAATTAAGTTAATGCGGTCCGTCACACGTAAACGCGCACCTGACCATTCACCTGCTGGACGCCGAACTGCAGTCCGTCCTGAAAGAGCGCTCCCGGCCCAGTGTGGGCTCTGTCCATCCTGCTCAAAACCTCTGGTCTGCCTCAGCAATAATAACGGCTTTTCTACAGCGTTCGTTTCGTGGACTCGTCTGTAATGCTAACCGCGTTGAAGCTTTCTCTATTAGCCGGATCGTATTGTGCGCAATCCGTCCGCTCGCCCGCGTTAAACTGAGGCAGTATAATCGCTTTTCTCCGTATGGCCAGCCAGATAGGATTTCCTCTTTCGCCTTAACTCTTTGCTGTCCGGCCGGGCTGATTTACACTATTGAAAGAGTGATTATACGCATAGTTTCACCAACAGCTGCTATAATACAGAAAAGGGTCCTACTAGAGGGCGTAGCCTAGTATTTGTTTAACCCTTAAAGCAGGGGATGGTGTGTAGAGAGTCAAAACAAGGTTGGAAAACATCTTAAATTACATAGGCTATGTAAATATAGATGTATATGTTTAAAAATGGCTTTTAATAGCAGAGTTAATGTAAACTAATGTATATCGCATAGCAACATATTGAGGTTCGAGCCTTATATGTAAGACAAATCCATAATAAAACTTCAAATGCAAAACATCAAATTTAATTATGTAAAAAAATGACCATATTACAAAAAAATAAATAAATTGAGATGAAATTACAGATGAATACAAAATCTAATAATGTTTGATCTACCACAGAGAAAAAAAAACCCTGAAAATTGTGATTTTTGTTCTCACAATTTTTACTATAGTAAACTCACAATTGTGAGTTAAAGGTGTAGTTCACCCCCCAAAAAATAATTCTGTCATCATTTACTCTTACCCTTGAAACTTTTAAATCTTATATAATTAACAAATGCAGGAAATAAAGTCAGAATTGCAAGATGTTCACTCAGAATACTGAGAAACTGAGATAAAATTGTGATTATGATATATAGTCTTGGAATTGTGGGGATAAAATCAGGATCCAATACTCTCACAATTCTTATATATGACAAATTTGAGAAAAATTATTTTAAGTATGTACATAAGCACCAGTGGCATCACTTCCCTGCTATTGAGTTCCCCTCCTATGGCCTTTTGGGACAAAATCTATCACAGTCAGGGTGTCTTTTACGGGGCCTCAGTAATCTTCTAAGCAAACTTCTCAAAATTACTTTTGAGTAAGTGGAAAAAAACTGGTTCCCATTGTCTTGAAAAAGCTTACAGGTAGCTTACAGATAGACGTGGACAAAATTGCTGGTGCAACTTTAATGCATGGGTATTTTTATACATATTATAAATATATGATGTTTTATTTATGCCAAGTTATAAAATATCTTATCCAGTAAAAATTCTTTATTCTCTACCAATAGAACAGTCTCAATCATTTTCAAGTTTCTATGCCTAAAACATCAGCCATTCATGAAGTTTGGAGCTGTGAAAACACAGCATGTACGAAGTTGAAGGTGGGAAGTAGTAAAGTTCATCAGCAGCCATAATAGACTTCAGAATCATAGTTGCTGTCTTGCAGTGCACATTGGTTACGAGGGAAGCAGATGCAGCAGATGTTGTCCAGGTCCATCCAGCACTGCTGACAATAGATCATTGTGCATCCCACAGAACTGCACTCCACAGCCTGATTCTGCCTCACAAATCCCTCACACACACAGCACCAGTGCAATCTACAGCCCACACGCTTCAGAGGAGCCAACACACCCGACAGCACCTGCCAGAGAACAGGAGCAGTACCGAAATATGAGATCAAACTTTAAAGGTGTATTTTGGGATTTATTAAATAAAAGTATTACATTTGGTTGCTAATTTTGCACTATTTTACTTCCGTAAGAAAGGTCATTGATGAGCATTTACTGCTACAGCTGGAAAGGCACTGCATTTGAAGAATGGTGAGATTGCTTTTGTTTGCTTGTCAGCCTCTTAATCAAAGTAATCCCACAAAATAGTTCCAGTTTTTAAGTGGGGAAGTACATCCAAATGAGTCTTAGATTGAATGTACGATCCATAACAACCCTAAAGGGACATGGTCTTGTAATAAAATGAGATGAGAGGAAAAATGATATAAATATTATATATTTAATTTTTATTTTATGTTCTCTGAGTTTGCTTGCAAAACTTTATGGGGATAATATGAGGTGGGAGGAAAAATAATATTTCAGTGCTTTCACAAATGAGCACAGATCTTCTTAGGAGAATGCACAAATTTAGTAAGAGAATGTAAATATTTTATGAGAGAATGAGACTATGTTTTGCAGTGTTTGGCAAGCAAATGCGAAAGCACAGAAACAATATTTCCTCATATCTTTTTCTCAACGTGTCAAATAAAATTATAGACAGAGCTGAGAAAAAAAGTCTTGTCCATGTTTGTTCTTGTAATTGTGAGGTGTTTACAGCTCAGATCCAAAATCTGTCAATCTGCTCGAAGAAGCATAAAAGCTGGTTCCATAATATTAATCATGTTTGAAGACCTCAAATAAGGGTCATTGCATCAAAAGTAAAGATTTATGTATAATGCAACCTTAAAGGAACACCACTCTTTTTGGAAATAGGTTCATTTCACAAGTTCCCTAAAGCAGTGTTTCCCAACCCTGTTCCTCGAGGCACACCAACAGTACATATTTTGGATTTCTCCCTTATCCGACCCATTAACTTTAGGTTTTGGAGTCTCTTCTAATGTTCTGATGAGTTGATTCAGGTATGCTTGATAAGGGAGAGGTTGAAAATTGAAACTGTTGGTGTGCCTTCAGAAACAGGGTTGAGAAACACTGCCCTAGAGTACCATTACAGCAGCAGGGACAATGATATTATGCAGCACCTGAAAATCTTGCAAGCATGGAGACATTTCTGAGAAGATTTAAAATTATTTTCAGGAGCAACATAATATCATTGCGCCTGCTGCAGCCATGGTATGACACCAAGGTTCCTTGATTATTATGCTAGAATGAGAGTATAGTTTCTAGCCATATTGACCAAGAAAATATAGAATTTATTCGTCAGTCAAAGTACACAGTGTAACTACAGAAGAGTCATGCTTTAAGCAGTAATATTATTGAAACTATCTGATCCTTTTTGTGTGAGATGCTAATGGTCTAATCTTAATTTTAATTAAAAATCAATGACTGGAACAGTGCAGATGTATCACACATACCATTACAAAGGTTTGTTTTGGATTTCTAAGCCGATGGCATTGTCTGTTGATGAAAGAGATGCGTTTCTGAATATGCAGGTTGTACAGGAAGAGAATCCGTTTCTTTTCTCTCTAAAAAAAGCATGACAGATCAGATGTGAAAAGAAATGTTCTGAACATAACATTTTGGATTAAAGACACTATGAGGATCACCTGTAGGATTATAGGAATGAAAACACTACCAGAGTTCACCTTTTCGTAAATGAGGCAACACTTGCACTAGCTGAATCCGGCTTTACAGGGGGTCTGTAATCCTCCTCACGCCAGCACGGGCACACAAAATGCTGTAAATCTAATGCTATTACTTTAAAACCTTCTTATCTGATTAGTGCTTTACCCACACCCTCACTAGAGAACACATATTTCACTCAGTATATGTGAGAAAGTATTCACTGTGTGCTGTGTCTCAAAAGCTTTGAACATGCTGATTCAGGATATCGGTTTCAATAGTACTAAAGCTATTACATTGCATAAGGCTACTGCACATGTGCTGTAAAAACAGTGCAGAAGTGAACCAAGAAACCAAAGCTGAGTAATTAAAAACATCTCAGAAATTTTATGAATAACTGCTTAAAAATGGATATTTCTTTTTTTCAATTCAGATCTCATAAAAACAAAACTAAGCATAGTTTATTTTATTAGCAGAAATGGCTGTAAACAAAAAATTATATCAGAGGAAGTAATTTTACCTGTCATTGTGCTTTTTGTTTGTTTCAATTATGTTAGGCAAGACCTTTAGCATTTGTTCAAGCCTTCCTGTGCCAAGAGTACAACGACAAAACAACGGCCTGCGGAATAATAAATATTCTCCTGCTGGGAGACCTCATAAAAGAATGTATTCCTGATACTTTGATAAAACGTCCTTTAATTAAATAAATGAAATCTTTTCTGTTGATAAAAATACAATAACATAGAAAAAAATCTTTAGATTGTACTAGGAGATCATTAACAGAACATTAGCTTGATACTTGCCAAACACACATAACATTACTCCAAGTTCAACAGCTTATATTCCTACATCTGTCTGGTTACGTAATGCTAAACGTGATTAGCATTAGAAAGCAGCAGCACATGTAGAACCGTGACTCATTTAAGCATATTAGCCAAATAAAGCATAAGGAGCTTCTGATGTTTATGACCGACCAATACCGATAATGACAAACACGCTGCCAGGAGTGCTACAGTAGCTTCTGTCTCTCAAATCCAATCAAACCCATTCACACAATCAGTCATTCATGGGGTGCTGTCACAGTCAAAGCCAGGATTTGATTGGATATAAATATAAATATATTTAATTTAGCAGTTGTCAGCTTTTTAAATAGTTATAGCATTGTAATTACTCGCACTTGCATTTGCACCATAGCAAAATCCCTTATTTAATCTTTGGCCATAGTATGTAACCGTGGCATACAATAGCGCATATGCAAAGACATCAGTACATCATAACCAATTATGATCTATTACTGGACCGATAAAAAACGTTCATGTTGGCATTGTGATGCATTGAAAAAGAAATTAATTTTGAAACCCATACAAATTAAAATGGCTAGATCTGGCAACATGCGGGAGCTGAGATGGCTACACGTTTGCCCTTATGAGCTCCTTCACTCAGGCTGCACCTGACACCTGCTGCGAGTTAGGGTCATGAATGTATTCAGAGACATGATTTTAAACCATTTTTAATTCCTAGAACTTTAAAATTTTATTCTTGAACTTGAAGGAAGTTTTAGGACCTCGTGATCTCAAAGCTTACTATAGGCCTGAGTGCTTTGTCAGTGACAAATGTATTACCTGGGCTTACAAGGTGGTTTTACCTTTGGGAAGTAGAAGGAAGTGATGACCCTGCGCAGTCTATTGCTGTACACCTGCAGGAGGCACATCAGGAACATTAGTAAAAGCGGGATGAAGATCCTCAAGTAGTCTGACTGGCTCAGAGAATGTGGCTGCGGCAAACAATCTATAAACACATTAAAAAAACAAGTAAAAGACTAAAAATGGTGTAATTTGTAAATTCAAGAAAACAATGCATAAAAAAGACCAGCTGAAAATGGGCTGTATGTATTCATTCAAGATTTGTATATGTGATATTATAATGTATTGTTTATAATACTTATATGTAATATTATAATTATCATGGTGGCGCAGTGGGTAGCACTGTTGCCTCACAGCCAGAAGGTCGCTGGTTCGAGCCAGGTGCTCCGGTTTCCCCCACAAGTTTAAAGACATGTGCTATAGGTGAATTGAGTAAGCTATATTGTCCGCAGTGTATGTGTGTGAATAAGAGTGTATGGTTGTTTCCCAGTGATGGGTTGCAGCTGGAAGGGCATCCGCTGCATAAAACATATGCTGGATAAGTTGGCGGTTCATTCCGTTGGGGCAAGCCCTGATTAATAAAGGGACTACGCTGAAAAGAAAATGAATGAATGAATTATAATTGATCATTTAGTATAAAAATTAGACAATATAATTTACAAAACTAAATAGTTTGAATCAAGTCAGTATCTTAAGACATACAAACGTGTATGCAGGCAATATATTAATAATGAAGGACCAATTGCAGTCCATGTCCATTTAGATGCACGCTTTCCTTTAATTAACAACATAAAAACATAAGAAAAGGGTCAGTACAATAGCTGATGTGTCTAACTGATGTACAGTATGTTGTCTGGCATGTGTGCTGCCAGGCTAGTGCTTATATACAGTCCACTCAGTAGCCTTGTGCATGTGTAATGCCGTGTGCCAACCAGTCTAGACCAATTTAGACCTGAATGAGGCACACAGTTTAGCTCTGATCAGATTAAACAGACATCCAGACCAAAGACGTCACTTAGCCTCAAAAGAAACTGACTGAATCATTGAGCCACAGCCAACAGTCACCTGTTGAAGCCAGTAATGAGGCATTCAGTGTCTCTCAGACTACATTCTCAACCTCTCTAATACTATTACAGCTTGCAAATTAAAGTCACTAAGGTTTTCAGGACACTATGAATATCTGAAAACTAGATATTTCTGAAATGAAAAACTACTAGAAGAAATAATCTGCTAATCAGATATCTGTTCTCATGAAATGAACAGTTTATCCATTAACACAGAGACACACATCGCCTCTCATTGGGCTCATGTAAGAGGGAGTTTGCCAGATTCAGCATGTAGAATCGCCGTTGGTGAAAGAGAGTGCTCTGATTGGCTGTTCAGCTACAAATCAGAGCACAAGAACAAAAGTTGAAGTGACGAAACTAAGCAAATGACACGAACTTAAAGTGAACATAAAGTGAACATGAGTGAACATAAAGAAGCCGACTGTCATTTCTTAAATATTTACAAACTACATAGATTATCAGAATATCAGACATATTTGCACAAGTAAAAAAAACTGTGGTGAGTGAGAAACTGTGAAAATTGTAACATTATGCAAATGCTGCTTTGTTTACGGTTTGTATGTGTGCAGCACTAGTTCCAGTTTCTATTTGTGGAATGACAATACAGACTACTGCCACCTGGAGGTACGGAAAGTAACATCTTGTCATGAAGGCACAGAACGTACATTCTCATCTCACTCGCCGTCATACAGTACATTTGGTATGTTCACATGCAGATTGTGGTGTCTGGATATTTTAATGACATTAATTGTAAGACACACAAATCATCACTTACATATGCTAATGTTCCTATGATCGCTGAAACAGCTTTTTTTGTAAGAAGCAACAGAGAGGTCTTCGACAGAGAGTTCGAAGAGATCAAGGACGACGTACTAAAGTGAGTTTTCAGTAGTTCAGTAGAAGTTCAGTTTTCAGCTGGCGCTAAAGAAAGATATGGTTCAGATGACACTTCTAACCAATTATTACAACCGAAAGCTGGAAGAAGCATGGGAGCGTTATCCTCAATGGAAGATATTCTTCACCAGCTAAGAGATGATGAACTGCCCAAATGTTGATTAACATCTTTGTAAAGATCTACTCAAGTATATCAGCAGTAATAACTTAAAACACTAAAGGCACACCTGTATTCTGGCTGGAACATACAGACCAGCATCACGCTTAGATTTCTGTATACTGTAAGTCTTAGGCCCTTTATTCTCAATGGAGAACAAAGTAAAAGATTTGTTTTGTTCTTGTATTTGTTTTACTCATCTTTTTCACTGGATTTATTTTATTAATAAAAGTATATTCATTCATTTTCTTCCTGGAGTGGACACTGGCTTCATTCACAGAATCCATCAAGATACCTCGTGGTAAGGTATGAATCTAATTATTCTTTGAAAGACATTACAAAAGATGGTCCTAAACAAAACTCTAACTAAGAAATATAGTGAAGAGAGGATCTTGGTTTCTTTATTTAACTAGGTTATTAAATGAAGGCATCCAGCACAAAATTTTTGGTCCTAAAATCTAAAAGTAAAATCTAACCAAGGATTTGTTCACACATTGTTTTACTTTAAATCTCTTGGTTCTTTTGGTCTTGACCAAAAATAAATAAATAAATAAATACATTTAGTCCTGGTCTGTTAATCATTCAATCTGTAATTTTTAAGAATACAAAAAAAAAACATACATCCAAAATAATGCTGTTTGCTGAACCAAAAGCATAAACATTTCATGGCATTTATGGCATTTATATCAGCTGGAAACTTGGAAAGTTCTTAAAAGTACCATAACCTATTAGGCAATTTTGCTCCAGTTATGAGAAAAATTCTGTGCTTTTTATGGTCACATTTTGTGACATATTGTCTTCTTTTTGGTTTGGAAGTGCACCAGGTTTTGAATCCACAAACATGTAAATACACCATAAGCAAACAGATGTTCGCATAGTAGATTTGAATAGACCTACTCAAGTTACTGGATTCTATGTCAAAGTTGGATGAGGTGTTGAAGGCACCAATGGTTTTCCGCAGAAGTCTGGCTAACATGGAATCGCCACCAATCACAATGTCTGCATGACGAACACCTTCAAAAGCAGACGTAAAGAGAAAAAAATGTATGTAAATTTAAAAATGCTTATGCATATTTGCAAGTGGCTCACTAGTATATTATATGCATATTTGGGCTCACTAGTAACGGAGTATGTGGTGAAAGTGTGTCTTCGAATAAGGTCAAAAATGTTGTACAGGATTCCATCAACAGCAAACAGAACACACACAAACAGAGCCAGAGATGCAACTTGCAGGAAGCCGACAATCTGCACAAGAGACATTGTTGAAGAACTAAAATCAACATCAACTTACAATAAAATACACAAATATGCCAATATAGGCCAAATCATAGGTTGATTTTCCTGACAAGCCCCAATACTTCGGCTCTTCCTCCAACAAAGAATTGCTCTGTTTTTTTAAGGGCACAACAGCAGCTCTGATTCAAACAATGGCATGAATTTGGGAGGAATTTTCTGTTTCAATATTTGAGAAATGTGTTTGAAAACATTTGCTACTCTCTTCGTTGCCATTACAAGAACAAAAATGGCACATGACTTTTAACTGTGATCCATTTTAAACAGACTGAGTAAACAACAAATACTGTATTAAATGCTGAAAACAGGGAGCATAATTAGCATATGGCCCTAAAACAGTACCACAGGCATGAGCTCGCTGGCGTGGATAGATAAGCTCCATGGGTTGATCAAACTCTCTCGCTCTGCTTTTTTCAGTGGCAGTAAATGCCTCTTCTCCTACAACAGATGCTCAGATTAGTGCAAACACAGATATGGATCTTTGTGAAGTGTAAGGTTTTAACTTACAGCTCTGATTCTGCGAGCGTCAATCTGTCTGAAGTAAGTAGTTATGTAGACATTGTCGAACAGAATGTCTCTGCAATATTGTCGAACATATCCAAATGCTCTGCAAAAAAGATTTTTGTTCAAGCTTTGTTTAGGTTTTTTCCATGTTCTTTAAAAACATATCCTATACTAAAAACATAGTAAAACAGTACTATTATAAAATACTATTACAGTTTAAACTATATTCAGTTTTTACATTTTATAGATTATATAGCATTCATTCATTCATTTTCATTTCGGCTTAGTCCCTTTATTAATCTGGGGTCGCCACAGCGGAATGAACCGCCAACTTATCCAGCATGTTTTACGCAGCGGATGCCCTTCCAGCTGCAACCCATCACTGGGAGACATCCATACACACTCTCATTCACACACATAGACTACGGACAATTTAGCTTACCCAATTCACCTATACTGCATGTCTTTGGACTTGTGGGGGAAATACCATTATATAATACCAATAATACCAATATAATACCAATACCATATATATATATATATAATGCAATAGCCCATAAAGGCATATATACAAACACCATCGAACATAGGAAGGAGTGAGAACTTACGAGGTAAACACGGTGATAAAGGTGAATGAGAGGAGAAAGTTAATAACTCCGGATATCTTCGCAGCAATTACATTTTTCTCCCGAAACTCACGGCTCAACTCCTTCGAGAAATCCTGAAGGACATTCACTCCAAGCACTGCCTGCTGCTCCAATTCCTTGAGGACCAATCATGAGAAAACAATATTTAAAAAATGAACCAAACAACAGGTTATAAGCCTTCTATCTTAAAACAGAATATTTTTCATTTTACCTCAAGAACTAAATTGGTGGTGAAGTGTTCTGCAAGCCTGTTGATCGAGTCATTTAATTTCTCAAAGGTCTGGCCAAAGTTTCCTTCAACTGGAATCTTCTCTGTGCACCAAGGGTTCATCACTATGAGAAAAACTAATTATTACACCTGGAACTCATTGGTTATTACCAAGTTCATGTAAATCTTACCTCTCATGATATCACACAGAAAGTGGAACTGCATAGGTATGCAGATGAAGTGGTTAATAAGAGGGACTTGAATAGTGTTCATACATTCATCCAACTTTACCCTGAACCAGTCTTGACACCGGCTGATTCCCTGCTGCACCACGTCTGTTACACACACACGCCATCATTTCAATTTTCAAATCCCAAAGCAGTCAATAATAATTGTTTTTTCTGGTCATTTACACTCACAGTCACAGCGTGCTCTAGTCTTGGCTACATACTCCTCCTGGGTACTGTTGGCTGTATGGGCAGACTCCTTACCAAGAGAGTCAAATCCATACTGACCCATTACCTCATCCCGAACCTTCTGGAACTGCATGCTCACATTTTGAGCCTCGTTTTGAAATTCTTCACTGTCAGTCTGAGGAAAAACATAATTCATACCAGCAAACTGCTTATGCATATTGCATATGCATATACATGTTATACATATGATGCAAGTCAATGGTTATCAGAATTTTAAGAGTCAAAAAACAACTAGAGGCAAAACAAAATTAATACAGTGAGGTCTTATGAAACAAAACATATAGTCTACGCAAGAAACCGAACATAATTTGCAATTTACCTTTAATTGACAGCCTCTGTAAATGAACCTGTTCATCACCAATAGTCTGGAGTGGGGTATTTTCACAGGCATTCATTTAGTTTAGCCTGTATTCGCGTTTTTACTCTCAAAATGCCCACAGTTGTTTTTTTATTTTTCTTGTTTTTTAATAATCACCAAGCACCACAGTTTCAGCAAAACATCCTCAATATTCCACAAAAGAACAACCCACCAACATCTTGGATGAAGCTAACTCACAGCATATTTTCAATTTTGAGTGAACAATCACTTTAAGTGTAAGAATAAATAAAACAATAGCTGACAATGTGAACATTAAAGATTCACCACTATCTCCTGCACTACTTCCACATAAGGCTCTGTCAGCATTCTCCACATCAGTTTGCTGTGTGTGATCTGCAGGTCTATGTTACAGCCCATGGAGAAGGCCACGTCCTGTACATTATGCTGGATGTTCGCAATGGGGCCTGATGGGAAGAGCACAAATAATGAGTTGAAAACCACTGAACACTTATGACTGTCCTAGTTTCTGAGATCGGTTCCCATATACTGTAGGGTTCTTGGATTTTTACCTTGATAAAGTCCATGGAGCACAAAAACCATCAAAAAGGTCCGACCTTGAGATCCAATCATACTAGGAAACACCAGGAGGACAGAGCAGCGAAACAGTGAGGAAAGCATGCCTCCAAGAGAACACAGACCTGCACAATCACACAACATAACACAAAATTCAAAGACACCTGTTTGTTTAAAAAAACACACTTATTACACCTGAAGCTATACTTCAATACTACAAAATAATGGTCACATTTTACAATTACATTTGATTAGTTAATGTTAGTTCATGGATTTACTAACATGATGACTGAGCTAACAATGAACAATACTTGTAAAGCATTTAGTAATCATAGTTCGACATTTACTAATCCCTTATTAAAATGCAAATTTATGCTTGTGAACATTAGTTATGCACTGTGAGTTAAAATAAACTAACAATGAACAACTTTATTTACATTAATTATTGTTAACATGGATGAATAAATCATGTAATAAATGTATTGTTCATTGCTTGTTCATGTTAGTAATTAAAAATGTACAGCCTTATTGTAAAATGTTACCCAGTATGTTCACTTTCTGCTGTGTACTTACCCACAAACACACATCCAACAATAACATGCTGCACTGTCGTCATGGCAATATTGTGAATGAGTCCAAAAAACAAACCTTAAAAATAAGTTAAGATGACATCAGCACCCCATGATAGTTTTAAAATTCAAGAAATTCATGGACTGCACTTACAAAAGTTTTCATCAGGATAAAAAACAAAACAAATGTAACTAATTATTTTATTTAACTACGATGCATTAATCCTTTAACTTTGAATATAATAACAAAGAATATTTCATTTTGTCAAACCATTAGATTACAATGATTTCTGAAGGATCATGTGAAACTGAAATCTGGAGCAATGGCTGCTGGAAACTCAGATTTGCCTTCTGAAGAATAAATCATATGCTATGCAATTTTTTAAATAGAAAGCAGTTCATTGAGGTTGTAATAACACACAACAATATTACTGTTGTACTATATTTTTGATCAAATAAATGCATATTTTACAGACTATTCACTTTTGAACAGTAGTGTACTGGTTTTGCAGTTACTTACCAGCTCCACTCAGAGCCCCAAACACAGCACCTGTGACCTGTCTGACCCCAGCAAACTCTGACAGAGGCCCAAACAGGAACTTATGAACTCCAGGTGGCAGAATTCGCTTACTCACCTGCTCCAAAGCTGCCAATACAAACAATTACAATCTATTTCTGCATGGCAGCTACTGTAATAGATTAATATTGTTATCTAAGAATGTAAGTTAAACGTACTTGAATGGGGTGTTTTACATCTAGTTTCCATTGTTGGTTTCTTGAGTCACCAGTAGGCTACACCGGTAAAGAAAAGAGGTTTAAAAGATGCAACAAGTCAGTTAACGTTAGAATGAGCTCTCGTAGACAAACGTTAGATGTCTATAAGATTTATGATAGCAAAATGTATTATTACGAGTTTCATAAAGAACACATATGAAATATTAATGAAAAACTGATATTTTTCACTGAAGACCAGTTATAACCACAAGATCTTCAGGTAAGTCTTCAAAAACCAGTGATGTTTTTGGTTTCATCAATTCGTCTTTCTCTCTTTTTTAATCACTAAACTGATAATATGTTGATGTTAAGTTTTTTTTTGTTATTAGTATTTTCTATTTTTACTTCAGGATGACTCCACAGGAGCCTGTTTTAACGTCTCTCAGGAGGAAACGGTTCCGGTCGCGGAGGAGTTTGGCGTTGCGGCAGGTGAAGCGCAGTCTCGCTGGGTTTGCTCTCGGTCTGTTTCTCGCATCAGTATACGGGGTCACGGCGCTTTACATCCAACACCACGACGTTTGGTTCTGCGTCATCAGCACCGGCATCCTCGCCGTTTTCGCCGGGTTTGGAACTGGTCTCTCCGAGCGCGTGCGCACTAATGTCATGCTGATGTTCCCAGTGCTGTGCTCGAGTAATTAAACACCTGTCCCTCTCTTACATTAACATACAGTGTTTTATTTGGAAAGACATTAAAACTATGCTGTTGAGGCACGTTCAGGTGATGAAATTGGGAAGACCTGGGCTAGTTGTTACGCATTTCTTGTAGGTTATTCTTGAAAGCAGTTTATATTTTTGCAGTAACATTAACAAAAAGAAACAAATAATTAGTATTTACACTTGCAGTCGAGGGGTAAAGAAAAGACCTTACCGAAAGAAAGAAAAAATCTGATTACGGCGCGTAATTGCCTTGTCATACCTTAAGCTGACTAATGTGTGTGTGTGTGTGTGTGTGTGTGTGCAATTTCCATTTTATGTTTTACACCTCCTTAACGGGATTTTATAAGAATAAATTTTTTAAAATGTGTTTTACTTTTTAAGTTTTATGATGTCCAAAAGGTGCAGAATAGCAAGAATAACTATGAATATTCATTTGAACTGACATTAGTTTTAGCATTTCTTGTTTACTCTAAGTAAACTATAGCAATCTCTCTCACCAGCAAATATTGCAAGAAAACAAAAAGTAAATGTTTTAACTTTTAGCATGCTTTTATAATTAGACAAAGTCCTTCCTTGTGTGACAACTAGCTCTTGTCTCCCCTAAACCTATTTTGACTTATTTTTTAAACTACTGTATTATGAATATTTTCCCATTTTCAATTATTCCTATTGCGTTGCTCACCATGACACTCCATTTCTTTCTCTGTTTTCAAGTGAGAGGTAAAAATGTGCTTCTTTTCTTCATCTGTACCCTGGTGATCCACGGCCCTGTGAGCAACACGATGGAGAATGTTGAACAGGCGGCAGACAGTGTGATCTGTGGCACTGAACTTACCATGAATCAGACACAACAACTCCTGCAGCGTGCCGCCAACCCTCTGCTACGTGAGTTCATCTGCAAAATCATTGTCAATGACATCAACAGTGCACCTTTTTCAAAAATACCAACATCTGCTCAAAAGAAAGAAGTGAAATTATTAGGTAATGTACACCATGGATCACATCAAAGTACAAACATTTGAATGCTATCATAATGTACTTTTCGTAGAGAAAACTTTCAATAAATAATATAAAATATCTGAAACAAAATAATAATTATCTACATGTGTATGGGTTTCCCAGTGATGGGTTGCAGCTGGAAGGGCATCCGCTGCGTAAAACGTATGCTGGATAAGTTGGCGGTTCATTCCGCTGTGGCGACCCCAGATTAATAAAGGGACTAAGCCGAAAAGAAAATGAATGAATGAATGTGTATGGGTCAAAGACTGTACATTTGTACATTTGAATGTGTCATGGCGGCACAGTGGCTCAGTGGTTAGCAGTCACCTCACAGCAAGACGGTTGCTGGTTCGAATCCCAGCTGGACGAGTAGGCATTTCTGTGTGGAGTTTGCTTGGGTTTCCTCCGGGTGCTCCGGTTTCCCCCACAGTCCAAAGACATGCGCTATAGGTGAATTGGGTAAAACAAAATTGGCCGTAGTGTATGTGTGTGAATGTGAGAGTGTATGGGTGTTTCCCAGTACTGTGTTGCAGCTGGAAGGGCATCCGCTGTGTAAAACATATGCTGGAATAGTTGCCGGTTCACTGTAGGCCTACTGCAATGTAGAAATGACCTTCCAGGAGATCTGTTTTCTCTATTCAAACACATCTGATTCAGGCAATTACGGCCTTCAGATGTATTCAGAAACTGCATGTTTTCTGTTTTGATATTCTGTTGTATTTTTAGCGGCCCTGAATAAGATCAAGGAAATGGCAAGGAATGCTTACTCGATGGCAGGCCGAGCACAAAACTTCATCACGGCTCTTAGTGAATCTGTGCGGCATGTTGGTGAGTGAATCAATCGGTCAAACATCCGGTAAAACCATCATCTGTGCCTTTCATTTTATTCCCTGAGGTTTGAGGTTTGTGCATGTTTGACGTCTCTATGTCTCCCTGTTTCGTTTCCAGCCCGTACTCTAAGAAACGTACTGCACCTTCTGGCAGACATCGGCGACGCGTGTAATGACAATCTGGGTCTGCCGTATGAGAAGTGCACTGGGCTGTTTGAAGAAGCCCGTGAGAGCTGCATGGAGCTGCTGTCTGTGTTTTCGTTTTTCTGCCACCTCCTGGATGGTTTCCAGTCTCTCTGCGGACTCGCGCGCGGTGCGTCACTAGCATGTGATTATAGTGCCACGAGAGGCCTGTCATTACACTTCAACGAGAAGCCTTAAAACCACGACGCGCTGATTCTGTACTGTAATTCACTGTATCCTGTTTGTTTTCTGCGTCACAGTGGTTTGGGTTCATTACATTTGGTATATTATGCCTATTTTGCTGTTGCAGCAACTGTGACTAATGGTTCCTGTGTTACAGAGACTCTTAAGTACTGTTCATCTCAGATGCTTGATATATACAAAGTTTATTTACAATAAGTGTCACGTTTGTCATGCCTAAGTACCCTAAATGTTACAGTGTGAAGAGGGTTGGCTGAGTTCCCATGTGTGTATGTATTTTTTACATTTCCTAACAGACTGAGCTCATCTGCAAATCCAAATATAAACTCTAGCTGCTCCACACTGCATTTTCGATTAATGAACAGCATAATGCAAACTGTCACAAAATCATATATATTTTTTTTATTTAAAAGACGCTATTTTTGCATATGTTCTTTTTAAAGAATGCTTATTATTAATTATATCAATATAACTTTCCTACAGTGGGACAGCTGTTCTGCATATTACCATCATACATTGCAGAACACTTGAAGGCCACTCTGGCTTACCGTAAGTACAGCTTTTCTGAGATTTGTCATACTTTGAAAGGTATTTAGTGATTTCTTGGTATTTAACCCTTGTGCATACCTATTTAAAAATAAAAATAAACATTAAAACTGTACTGAACCCCAATAAAAAAATTATTATTTCCAGTGCCAATTATGCAAAAAGTCATGCATTCTTTGTTAACAGGGTTCAATTTTGTTGGCAAGGCTTACATTTTTTACATTATTTTGTAAAAGTAATTGGCACAAATGGAAAATATTTAATTTTATTCTTTTTTTTCAAGTTTGGCCTGTGGATGATATCAGAGTTTGTATTGTATGTATATATGGATACATTTGTTAATAAGTTAATAAGAATGCAATAAAGAAACTGTTGTTTCTGATCATTGACTAATCTAAAACCGGCTTAACCTTTAGTTTATGGAAAAGAATAGATTCTGTTATTATGTTGTTGTAAAACCAATGTAATTGAAAACCAATGTAAGGTTGAAAATCCTTCAAATGAATGAATTTTGGTAGTTATATTCAGGACTGATGCTGGGTAAAAAAAATCTATTGGTCGGTGCCAATGGCGAAGTGGAAAGTGCACCGACACATGCACTCCGGTGCTCACGGCGACCCGAGTTCGAATCCCGCCTCGAGGTCCTATGCCGATCCTTCCCCTCTCTCTGCTCCCCACACTTTCCTGTCAATTCTCTACTGTCCTATCCATTAAAGGTGAAAAACCCGAAAAAAATAATTATAAAAAAAAAAAAAAAAAAATCTATTGTATGTTATCTTATGTATGTCAGTGAAATGTAATTTGTTTCTTAAATATGGCACTTTTTAAGATTGTTTTTGGACACAGAATATTTAGTCTTATTTGGATCTGTAAAAATCGATGCACAAAGGTTAAAAGCTCTATTTAACGCAATAAAGTTTGTTATTAGTAACTTTCTTATTTTTTGTTGTTATGTAGCAACCATCGCAGCCTTTGATCGAATGAAAAAAGAGTTTGAATTCAACATTTCTACCTCCATCAACTTCGAGCTGCTCGTGAACAGCAGTCAGTCCATGCAGGATGCGGCTCAGCAGATCATGGAAGAGGTGTCTGAAGAGCTGGTGCTCCTGAAGGAGCTCAAGGCCTTGCTGACATACACAGGCTTCTTCATGCTTCTCTTCATCTATCTCCAGTTTGTACTTCCTGTTAATCACAACATGCCATAGTAAATAACCACACACATTTATGACATGTTCACTATATCAGTACTGTCAAAGAACATTTTTTAAAGTCAATTTGTTTAAATTTAGTTTAGACAGAGCTGATTTACAACTGTAATAATCATGTCTAATAATTTAAGACACTGAGTATTTATTAATTATAACTATTGCTTTTATCATATGAAAAATGCATGATTATTATTATTAATACTATTAATATATTTTTTATTAACAAATATGATTAATAATTGTAAATATAACATAATAGTAATTCTAATATCATTACTATTATTGTTATTGTTGTAATTACCTTGTTAATTTTATTATTGTATTATTATAAATGCTGTTATTGTTGGATTTTTTTCTGATGACAATGAAAAAATTTACATTAGTTGTTATTTTTATGTTAAGTAAATATAACACAACTCAAAACTATCTATATTTATTTATGTATATATAATATTTACTGAGACCTATAGCTAATGTAAAAGTCCTCTAGAATTTCCTGAGTGAATTAATCCTCTAGTTTGGCCTACAGATCACACAGACATCATGAAGAACATCTTATACAAACAGTACATCCATTCCCATTTGTGTTGTGCTCGTTTGTCTTTTTTATGTGTTCTTAAACAGGGTCGTTCTATACAAAAATAAGTACCTCCATAATGATGAATTCGAGAATTTCTACATAACGGACCAGTTCATTGAGCTTGACAGGAAGTGCTCCAGACAAGGCAAAGCTACAGTACTTCCTCTCAGCCACAGAGAAACTCTCACCTACATCAGGCCCTGTGAGTGAATATACTGTACATGTGTCCGTTAGCAAAGAGATGGTGTTGGGTGAAGGGTCAAGAGGAAGGAAGAAAGGAAAGAATGTTTAGATAAGTGAAATAGAGCTGAGGAAGGCAGAGGGGTTCAGAAATGTGGAGGAGGACCCTTTCCAACAAGGAAAGAGGAGAAAAAGTTCACAAGGCAAAGGTCATCAAAAACTATCGGAGAACAGGAATTGTATTTCACACTCAGAGAGACAAAACATGTCAAAGGGCTGTAAAGTAGCCTACAAAATTTGGCACATCTGTTCTTGGGAGGAAAAGAAAGCAAAACTGTCATTGTCATGGAAAATATTCCGTATTGTTTGGACCTACATGCATATTTGCAATTTGAAAAAAAAAACAAAAAAAAGATATCCTAAGATGAAGCCATTAGAACCAGACGACATGAGATACCTGAATGGTATGGAATGGCAAATCGGACAAAATTAAAAATAAATAAATATTTACATTCACAAAGAGATGTAAAAAAAAAAAAAAAGCACAAATAAAAAGATGAATATATAGTACATATGTAAAGAAAAGTAAAAATACAAAATTAATCATTCTATATTTATTTATTTGTAATTTATTTATATGTGTATTTATTTCCATATTTATTCACTTACATTTTCATATTTAAAGGAAATTTGGATACAAGTTTGGTCATGTTGGATTGCTAAATATATCTGAAGTGAACCCAGTTAAAAATACTCTAAAAAATACTCTAGAGCACTCTGTGATACTACCAAAGATAATAAACTTCACCAGAACAACAGACACACAGGTCTGACTGTGATAAAGTCTCTTTCTTCTTCAGACTCTTTGTATCTGACTGTAAGGGAGAGACGAGCTATAGCAGGTCAGATGTTGTCTTTGCTCAGGTTTATGGTCATGACCGTCGTCCTGATAGCTGTTGACCTCATGGTGTTCTGGATGTTCGAGCTGGTTCACCACCTGGCCCAGGGTGAAATTGTGGCACAAGGTATACATGAGATGAAAATCACAGTATGATTTCAATCTATGCTTTTTATTGTTGCATTGCACAGTTTGACTAGTATGTAATTTAATTAAATTAGTATGTAATCAAATTAAATGTAATGTTTTGGCATGTAAGAGATTATTATACTATAAAAATGAAGTTTCAGAAGCCTTCCTTGTTAGTCCAAACGAAAGCATTTGTTAAAACTGAGCTGTCATAATGGCTCCTTTTAATGTTGATATTTGAAAGTTGATGAAAGATGGCCTCTGCAGAATAAGACGCCTTCTTCTACATCATTCCCTCTTTAGGCCTGTCCAATGTTTTGTAAATTTATTGTAGGAGAGAAAATACTAAAACCAAACACAGGATTACAGAAGCAACAAAATGACAGTGATCCCTCAGGGGTTTACAAGACATTGTGTAGTGTCAATTTGTTGAAAAATGCAGTTTTTGCATAGCATTCCTGAATTGACATTACATTACTGTTTGTGAATTGTTGGGCCACTCCACACTCAATGTAGATAAAATCATTACTGATAATAATTCTGTTCCATCTGCACTGAAACATTAGTTTTTGATTGTCAGTTAGACAATGTTCTTTTGGTTGTTTATTTTATTGATGATTCATTTTTCACAAAACTTCAACGTAGACTTTTCAGATGATGTAGTGTTGTCTATATTGGAATAGAGTATTGTTGCTTCAACAGTAAAGTCTGTTATGTCACTTCCGTTATATATTGAATGATTATTTTTGTTTTTAACCAAAATGACCCATATTGTTTTCAGAGTACACTGCACAACGTCCAAAAAATATTTATTTAACATATATATATATTTAAAACCATTTATTGTCTCTAGTGTTTATGCCTATAACGCTAAAGTTTTGTTGTTGTTGTTAAAATAAAACTCTCATTAAAAGTTGACCAAAGAAGTTATAAAAGAAAATAAAGTCCAGTTCATGAAATATTTAAAATATATAAAGATATATAATAAGGCAATATCTTTTCCTTTTTTATGCCAAATGTTTTGGTATCTCCTGATTTCTGTCACCATTTTGTTTACCTCCAGCTCCAGTAGTAGTTGCAGTACATGTGAATGGATCTGGTTACGCCTCAGATATCTTCCGGGACATTGCAGCCTCATTTGAGATCCTTCAGAAAGGCAACATCACTGTGATTAGCAAGAAATGTCTCGTGAAGCCTTCGGAGCCCGACTACATGAGATACCTGCTCATTGGTAAAGCTATTCGATGTAGGCTTATTATGTACACATATTGCACATGCTGTCATCTGTTGTTTTACAGTGACTCCTAGTGGTCAAGCCCCGAACAGCAGAACCCAAAACCATTGTTTGCTCACAAACCTGCTATTAATATTGAAGTGTATTTAAGATGCTTATACTGAAACTTGAACTGTAATACAACTCCAGGTGATTTGTTTGATCTTTATATCTGACTACACATAGGCTGTGTCCTGTTCATATTCAACTGACTTGTTGCCTTGGTCGCTGCCCTAACAGGCAATGACTCTGGAGGCAAAAATGCTGGGTTCCACACAATTCCAACACAAATCGGTTAAGTTAACTTAATTGTTTTTGCAAATTTAAGTAGATTGAACATACAACTTTTGAATAGAATTGTGTTGTTTCAGCTTATTTTAAACAAGTAGTTTGAACATGCAAAAAATATTTTTTGAGTGTGCACGAAGGCACCATGACCTTGTAAAATTAATTTCAGACAGACTTCTGAGACAGCATAATAATATAATCATGTACAACAAAAACATGGTGCTTTAGTGATAACTGATGGAATATTTGCATACTGCAATATTAAATTCTCACTAACATTAACACAAAAAATAACCCCCAAACGGTGCTTCGAGATACCATGTTTATTGTTTTTAGCTCAACTGTCAAAAATGAAATGCACAGATTTTTCTAAATTCGATCAGAAGAAGGAACCACAGGAGACAGGAAGTGAAGCAGAAATTGGATTCCTTCCCACCTTGGATTGCAACCTCTGAAGTCTTTTTATTGCTTTTAGATGCAGCCATATTTTTTTTTTCTAGCCAGAAATTGTACAACGACTGCACAGACCACAGCTTAATAACAGCAAAAACAATGAGTATATGCAAACATTTAACTTTTATTTGGTTATATGCCTGACCTTTGTCTTCTCTTCAAACAAAGGTCTCCTTTATGGCTTCACCTTGTTTATTGTGATTGCTGGTGGCTACGTCAAACGTTTAAAGAGGTTTGTGTGTGCCAGGTACCATCCCGAAAGAGAAAAAGTAAGACAATGACAGCTTTAATAGTTTCTTGCACATTTACCATTTATAGAATTATTCCTGTGTACTGATATAAAGCATTTGCCAAAATATACTAAGCCGATCACACCAAGATCTTCACAAGATCAAGAACACTTCTAAAGTACTGTACGTAAAAAGTAAAATGTTAAAGTAAGAACTTATGTGTACTTACAGTAAGTCAGATTTGGCTTGTAAATGGACAATTACTGAACAAATTAGTTGAATATAAAGTTGTGTAAACTATATGAATGCATGTTGCAGAAGAGGATTCAGTACCTCCACAAGCATATTCTCACTCAGCGCGGGTCTTTAGGAAAAGCACTAATGAAGGTTGTACAACGAAACAAGGTGGACCAGCAACAAGATGGCATTATGCAAACACTAGCCAAACAGTGAGTATGAACTGCTATTAAAAAAAAATCACCCATTTTTTCTGCTTAATTACATCTTTGCAGTAATATTTTTTAAAATTAAAGTAATATTTATATTCAACAATTCAGATTAAATTGACTGAAAGTGAAGTTTACATTGTTACAAAAATATATTTAAAACAAGTGCTATTTCTTTGCATTTTTAAATAATAAAAGGAACCAGAGATAGCTATCACAGATCCCATACACATTTGAACCAGCCAAAATGTTTTCAGTGTTAATAATATCTAGAAATGTTTCTTGTAATGTTTTAAACATTACAACATTAAGTTGAATATCTGTCAATGGGGTATGAAAAATTGTGTTTTTGTTTCCCAAGTAAATGTGCCTTATTTACATTTTTTTACACATCTGCACTGCAAAAAAGCACAAAAGTACTGGAGAAATTTTTTTTTTAAACCGTAATCAATTTGTTTACAAATTTCTTATTTATTTATAATAAATTAAAAACTAATGGAGATTGGTATGAAGTTGTATTTTGCAAATTTGAGGTATTGCTGACTTCTTTGCTCCCTATAAATTTACATTTATTGAACATTATAGCATTTGTGTCTTAAATTAAAGCTTATTTAATAAGTCATAACTGTACTGTCATAAAACCTAGAGAACTCTGTTTTACAGTGTGCCAGGGGGTACCATCATAGCCAGGTTCCTGGATATTGGGAAAGAATCATGCATGGCCTGTGGGAAAGTGTTGGAGACAAGTGGTCGCGATGATGAAGTGCACATCTGTCCTACCCCTCGCTGCACCGGTTAGTTTTCTCACTCGAGGGAAAAGATTGATTTCAGATTAGATTGTCAAAAAGAATGCATAACCTGCTGGGCAAAAACAATTCCTTTCACAGGCCGTTACTGTTTGCTGTGCTTCAAACTGATGGGAAAAATCTGTGTTTTCTGCACGGGACACCTCACATCCCAAGAGGAGCAAGAACTGTAAGTCAAAAAAAAAAAGAGAAAAAGATTGACTCCTTAAAAAACATTACTTGAATAAATCAGAGTAGGGCCTTATGATTTTTGTAATTTCAGACAATGCTGATGGAATTCCAGTATAGTCCTAATATAGTAATAATGGAAATCTGTATTAACAAAGAATGTCAAGGAATTTTGAGAATTTTAGATAAATAAATCAAAAGTATTGTAAATCTAATAAATTTTTGGCATTGCATTGCTATTAGAAAGGGGCGACATGGTGACTCGGTGGTTAGCACTGTCGCTGTCGCCTCACAGCAAGAAGGTCGCTGATTCAAGTCCCGGCTGGGTCAGTTGGCATTTCTGTGTTTGCATGTTCTCCCCGTGTTCACATGGGTTTCCTCTGGGTGCTCCGGTTTCCCCCACAGTTCAATGACATGCGGTACAGGTGAATTGAATAAACTAAATTGACCGTAGTGTACGTGTGTGAATGAGTGTGTATGGATGTTTTCCAGTACTGAGTTGCAGCTGGAAGGGCATCCATATGCTGTATACGATGTCAGTTCATTCTGCTGTGGCAACCCCTGATAAATAAAGGGACTAAGCCTAAGGAAAATGAATGAATGAATGCTATTAGAAATATATTACCATTGTATAGTAGAAAGTGCCCCTCAAAGTAAGAGAATGGTAATCAAATGCAATGCCAATTTAAGAATAAAGTAAAACTTATTTAACAGAGGTCTTAAAAATTTGGGTTAAACTTTCAAAAAATCTGTTAAATTACAAACGTTACATGATTTGAATCAAATCATTTTAACCATTAAAGTGATGTCCAAAAAAAAAAAGAAAAAAATTTAAATGGAAAATTTAAATAAAACCATGAAAGAGAATTTGGCAATAAATAAATAAATGTAAAATTCTAACTTATATTTAACCAGTAATATACCCTCAAGGGGCTGAGAGAATATTACATATAATTATCTACAAAGGTTTCCCAGTAATGGGTTGCAGCTGGAAGGGCATCCGCTGCGTAAACATATGCTGGATAAGTTGGCGGTTCATTCTGCTGTGGCGACCCCAGATTAATAAAGGGACTAAGCCGAAAACAAAATGAATGAATGAATTATCTACAAAGAAGAAAATCACAGGAGTACAATCATGCAGGGAGAGATTTTGTGATTTGAAAAAGTTCAAATATGAGCATTGTTCAGAATAAACTTTGTTCTTGCCTTTTTCAAAATAGACAGTTAGGTTCTTTAAATAAAGGCTAATAATTGCTGTTTTAGAGACTCCAGCGATGAGGAGCAAACCAGTTTATGTGAATCAGCTGAAACTTCACCTCAGAGCACAAAAGAAAAGAGTGCAAAGATCAGGTGTGTGTCCAGATTAAAACACGATTTTTGAAGCATACAGATCCAAAGGAAAAATTGGCAGTATAACCTTTTGTCTTTTTTGTTTGTTTGCTACAGTATCTCTGATCAGGATCATTCCGTATGGATCAATGGCCAATCTAGCAATCAAAATATGGAGGTTAACATAATTTAAGGCTAAATGTGCTTTATGCTGTATATTTGGTGTGTAGAGAGCATTTGTGTATGGTCGTGAATAAATGTGTTGTTACACCAGAGGCAGTAGCTAGTGTTTGTGTGCGTGTGTGTTTTATCACCTTGGCCACACTATAACGTGTATACGTGATGAAACTACAAATATTTTACAAATCATGTAATCTCTTTACGTCTGTGAGAATGCGGTATGTCTGCTTACATCGAAGGAATGTCGAGTAAGCAGCAGTTATTAGACTACCTGTAATACATAGCAATTTATTTATATTTAAATGAGCTATTTTACATTAAACTGCAAAGTATATCTCAGTCTGTATATAAATTAAGACAAATTCAAAACTCAAAATTAAAAAACTTTGACAATGGCCGCGCGCTCGTGAAGAGTGGGCGTGTCGGGGACGCGCGAGGCTAAGCTGGTCAGGTGATGAAATACCTTCACTTCTCTTCACCTGCTCGAGTTTCCGCACGGGACTCGAAACAAGCCCAATGGAGACAGAGGTAAGCTTTTATTTTCTGCTGTATTTAGTAGCTTACATGTTCCACATGTACAGCCTATTAGACTAAACTTAGCCTACTTTTTCTGTTTCGTCATAACTTTGATTTCAAACACAGACCTTTTTAAAAACAGGCTTTTCTATTCTTCTAATTGTATTCATTTTGATTAAACTTATACTTTTTTACTTAAAGGTAATTATTTATATTGACTTATTTATAATGTTGACTCGCTTGAGCTATTAGGCTTATCTTGCATTTAACGGAGCCTATAGATGATAGGCTACACTACAGTAGGTTACTTTGTTTTAAACAATATCCGTTATATATAGATCTTAGATAGTCTAAAAACGTTAATAAGACAAAAAATAATAATAATAACCGCGTTTAGTTTTCGTGTGTTTAAAGTCTTTTTTGTGACCAACGCCCAGAGTTAAGTAGATGTCAGTCATGGTGAACTGTCTAGCAGAGGAATGTATTGTAGAGCCGAGGTATAACAGGTCTCTACAGCTCATGTCCAACAGCAAACAAACGGATTATAGCTGATATACAGAGGATTGTATGAGGAATGGAACAAAGCTTTGCCGTTATGGGTTGATATATTAGAACTCATCATAAAATGTAACACTCTATAGGCCTAGTCAATATCAAGAAGTTACAGGCTGTAAATTAATTTCACTCTTTAAACAATTACCCTATACGTTTTGCCATATTCTTGACTTCCAAGTTTTGGAACCCCATAGAGTAGAAATAATAGACATTCTTGTAAAAAGTTAAATAAAAGTAAACTTTGTTAATTAAAAAAAAAAAGTTATGACAATAATGAAAGCATTTTTGCTCTGTATTGTAAGATAGAAGATTCATTCATTCATTTTCTTTTTGGCTTAGTCCCTTTATTAATCTGGGGTCGCCACAGCGGAATGAACCGCCAACTTAGATAGAAGATTATAATATAAATTTATATAATGGGTTTAACAATCCTGTATATAAATAATGTACCACCATGTAATTTGACATGGTTTGAACTTCTTGAAGTTCTTAAAGGCCTAAAAGGTGCATGGTAAAACCATATTCTTAGAAATAAATGCGTTTATTGGTATCCATAGATCGTTTACGTACCACAAAGGGAGTTCTTTACTGTGGAAAAAGTTGTATAAAACCTTCAAAGTCAAAAAAATATTATTTTTTTAAAAACTCTTAACTGGAATGTTCTTCAGGGAACTCAAGAAGGCTCTTCTGTGGCATTGGTATAATTTTTTGATAATGTTCTAAATATTTTATTTCTATGTGGCTATGGAGACATTTTAGCTGTACTTGAATCTAAACTGCTCCTTCTCTGTAGTACACAGATCTAGAGTTGGCCATCAGCACCTTGGTCACAAACTTTTACTCAGCATCACCGAATAATGCTGATTCGCTCACAGCCCAGGAGTTCCAGAGCATGCTCTCCAAAGAGCTTCCCACCATGGTGAAAGTAAGTGAGGACTAGTCTTGAGTAGCTAGACCTTTTTTAACTTAAGACAAAAGTCTAGATTCCTTTGCAGATTTTATTGACCACGCAAGAGAATGCCTGAAGAGAATGCCTGACATGTAAAGCAACCAAAAACTGTATATTTTATTTGGCTGACAAATAAAACTGTTTATTTTAGACTGACGTGCAACCAATAAAACACTCATTTAAAGACATTATTTCAATTGTTAAGAGTCTTGGAAAACCAGCGAAATTCAACCACACACAAATTCAGCCAACAATCCGTAATTGTAATATTGGCAGCCAAAATCATGTCATCACACCATTTCAGTCATTTGGGGCTCTCAAAATCAACAGTATCCAAAAATCCTATTTAAACTATAAACCACTTTAACCACTATAGGCGCACATTTCTTTATACTATTTTATAATAGTTTAGAGCTGAATAAAATTATATATTGACAATAGTATCATTTAAGTAACTCAAACAATATCTACATTTAAAAATGCAGACAGAGTCATGGTATTCATAACACAGTATGCAAAAACCACATAACACACATGCAAAAACTAGATACCTACTACTCTCAGTGAGAGTCTGAAGCGTGCATTCCATGAATATTTTACAATACCCTTGAGGACATAAGAGAAGAATTGTGAATGACACAATTGATGCCATAGTTCACATGACAGTCACAGTCGAACACATTTCACATTCATACTACATAAAACAATTGTGAATTAATGTAGCACAGCATGCAATTTCAGAAGCAGCAATAATTTCTAGACTTAATTGTAGAGTTCAATTCAGATGTTTCAAGTTTTTATAATTTTCTGCTCGATGTCAAACTTCAATATGAGACATCAATCAATGATATGTTTATTCAGACCAGTGAAAGCGTTTGGTCAACAATGTATAATCATGATAATATTTGATTTGCGCAGTTTTCCACACCCTCTAATTTCCCCACCCTTTTTATTCTCTTTCAGACAGCAGGGGACCAGGAAGGACTCAGCAAAATCCTGAAGGATATGGATGTGGAAGAAGGGAAGGGCATCACGTTCAAGGATTTTTGGCGACTGGTTGAGTCTCTGGCCAATAATCAGTTTGGATCGCAGAGCAAAGAGAAGCAGGTGAAATGTGTGAAATGCAGTCTGATGTAAGACCGGCCCTGAGCAAACAAGACCAGTCAACATTATGTAGGTGTCCGCCACTGCCCTGAGAAAACACGTCCAATCTGTCACTCCTATTTCCCATCATTCCTCTGCATTTTTCTGCATGTCACTCTGCTGGTTGCTGTGGTCTTATCATAATTAGGTGTCGCAAGGAGCTTCCTGAATAAATACCCCACAAGCCCTTATGACATAGACCGCCAGTATAATCTCTATCATCAGTGTAACCTGAGCCACACCTGCTTGGCCAGATAACGAAACATCCAGTGGCACATTTATTTCCTTATTTGTTGTGGTGCTGCAGGTTTTTGTGTTAATGACTCACTTTCAACCTGCTCAATATTTTCACTTTATTATTTTTTTTTTATATACAAAATTGGAAAAAAAGTAGTTTTTTTAATGTGACAATTGTGATCGTATTTGTTTGTGCTGACTGACATGAATTTGTAAACATATAATGTGAATTATTTTAGAGGGAAATAGAGATGACACATATTCTGTACTGTATTTGGGCTTATGTTAACACAATGTCATTATCTGTGTTGATGTTATTAAATATGTGCTAAGATTTCTGAGTCTGAATAATTAAAATACTGCTGCATTTGATGGAGATGATCTTTGTTGATCTGTATACCTGCTATTCATGGGAACCCTTGATAACAAACCAGTCCACATCCCTTTAGGCTCACAGAGACCCTAGATGTGAAAAGTAATGTTGGAAGAGGGGAGACCCAAACTTGGAAATATTTTAATTAATCTGCATGTTAACCCCATCATATTATATATTTAAGGTGTCACCATGATTTTTGGTGACCAGCATTGAAGTGACCAGCATTGAAGTTGAGCATTTAAGTGTTTGAGCACTATTTGTTGCATACTTTAGGCATTAGACAATTAGAAAGATTAAAATTTTTTAAAAATGTATGAGGTTACTCTAAAAATAGGTATAAATATTTTATATGTACATCATAAAATTTCATTTAAACATACTGTAGGGATTCATTTAAAATTCAAAAATAATTTAATTTTTTGATAAAAGTTGGCCTGAAAGTTGCTGACTAGCAATTTGCTTTCTGCGACTTCCTTGGAGTGAGAGCAGTGCAAGAAGCTCTAACCACAAAAGCACATCATGGTACAATTGCTTGAATCAAACAGCAGATTCTGATGATGTGTTTGTTTCATCAACGTACTTACACCCAGAGCACAGGCACTTTAGTTCTCTCTTGCCTTTTGATATGTATCTATTTATAACATTAATTGATTTAACCACTCTATTTGGCACTGCATTGGCATTACTTTGTGCTGTTGTTACTGTACGCATGATATAAAAGGGCCTTGCAGGTATGAGAATTTTTCTTGTCAAACTGGTTCAAAGACAATGGTCCTTTAGTTCCTTGAAATAAATACAGTATGACACCAGTTCTGCTTTTACTTACGCTCTTCACATCCTCCCATTTTCTCAGATTTTTATGGTATCTGTCAGGCACGGAACAAATTTGGCTGTAAAGGATAAGGCACACATTGTTTCACTAAGATATGATTTTTATTATAACAACAGAAAGAAATTATTTAGTAAGAAAAAAAAACATTAATAAAATAGCCCAGGCCGTATTTTTTTTGTAAATATCTTACATGTAAATTCAGGGATTTTATATATGTTTCCTCATGAAATATATAAATAAAAAAAACATTGACTGAGACAAATTTCTATTCAGAGAAAGCTCTTCCTCACACATTTATTTCAGCAAACTGATCTGATTTGATGTAGAAATCGACATTCCATAGTTGCATTATGTATGTTTACATTATGCAGAGTTGACCAAATTTACTGCAACATGATGGACAGTTAAAGAGTAGGTCACCTATAAATAAAAATTTGCTTAACCTTTAGGTTTACCCTGCGGAGTGACCGATTCGAATGCGTCCAGGGCAAAGGAAACATCCCTGCCGAATGGAATGCAGTGGCAATGTAGATCTATCATAAACAGCAGGTAAGATAAAACAGTAGCATGAATGACGTAATACCCAATCAGAAACCAGATTGTTAAAATGGCCTGGACGGACTTGAACAACAATTTAACGTGAAGTTCTCAAAATATAATCAGTATACCTGAAAATATTAGCGAGATAGAGAATAATAGTAGAGAATATGACCAGGAAGAAAACTTCAGCCACGTCGAGACTCATTTTAACTGACGGATAGCCTACAAACAAGACAAAAACCCCTCTTGAAAAACAAATTGGTAAAAGCGAGATTTGGCAGGATATAAAAAATAAAAGCAAACGGTGAGCAGAGAGAGAGATGAAGAAACCAAAAACTTGTTGACATTTATTATCAACCACGAACTCATCAATGTAGTCTAATCTTGCTGTCATCTACCGCTATTGATGCACAGGCTTCCGTAAAAAATGGTTGGAACGTACAGTTGTGTTAAAAGTTCAATAACAAAATTATTTTATGTCCCTTTACATCGCACTACATGGGTTACGTTTTAACATAGCTGATACAACCGCCCATGGATACGTTCCAGGCTTATATATCCAATACAAACAGAATTTCAAGGTTACTAGTATGTTTATACACAGAAAGTCTATTTTCAACCCGAAATTACACCACCAACAGTTTTCACTTGCAAATCGAAGTTACTGTATGTTGTGATAAGGTTCCTCTCGCTTTTGTTCCACCAGAAAGACACGCCCATTATATAGGAACTCATGAATATTCTACGAGGCCCCTCCCAAGCTAAAAAAAAGTTTTAGGAAGACAGTGCATATTGAACGGCTCAAAGGGTCGAATTTCCCGAGCGACCAACGATAGGTTAACGTTACGCCTCTGTTTACATATTTGTTTCCCACAAGTAACTTTAACAGATGTTTACCACTGAACAAACAGGGCGCCCAGCGTCGCCCCGTCCGGATTTGCAAAAAACGGTTTGCGGATCTTGTGCTGCTTGCAAAGGACACCTTAACGATTCTACAGAACCAAAACTTCTGCCCTGCCTCCATACAGTCTGCAATACATGCCTTACAAAAATCTGCACAGATGGAGGCTTACAAGGTAAGAACTCGCGTTATTGTTGACAGTTTGAATGATTCAAATCGCGTTGAAACTGCAGACTCCTGGAGTAACGTTAACTGTGATTATTTAAGTTTGGGCTAACGTTATTGAGGTCGGGTAACTACTGGGGGTCAGAAGTTACAATTAAACACGATATTATTTGTGGCATCTACATATTAATCAGACATTTAACTTCACTTAAGTTAAGTTGTGAAATTTGTAACATTTTACAAACGCACTGTATTTGTACAGATCAGGAAATCACCCCTGAAGTCGCTTTTGGTGATCGTATTTCCTATTGATACCGGAAGTTGGGCATATTCGAAGGGCTCCATTTGTTTTACTTTTATTATTTGGGTGAAGTGAAATTTACTGCAGCTGTTGAACCTGAATATGATTAAAAAATAGCATTAAACAACGCTACAGTTATTTTAATCTCTTTCCTAAATAAGTAATTTTTCAGTCAAATCTGATATATTTTGGGTCCATTGATTACCATTTGTATTGCCACAGTTTTACTACAGATAGTTAATTCGTGGTAACCATAGTTTAATTACAAATATAATAGTTATTGTTTGGTTTTGTTATTTTATGAAATAAATCGCCCCAGCTAAGCTGAAATGTTGAATTTGTAAACATTGATTAGTTTCAACACTGTGAACTAACATGAAGAAGCAGTAAAAAACTAATAAAAAGTTAAATGCTTTCAAAATTAATTGCATATTAATTTAACTGATGCTCCAGTGCTTTTTATTTGTATCATTTCTGCTGCTGAAATAAATCAAAAATGTCTGAATTCAGTGCAGTTTAGTCTGTCTTTTTCCCCTCTCTCTCTCTCTCTCTCTCTCTCTCTCTCTCTCTCTCTCTCTC
>CAIGQW010053747.1:10791970-10807136 GCA_903798125.1 Danio choprae
CTCTCTCTCTCTCTCTCTCTCTCTCTCTCTCTCTCTCTCTTCATGTAGACTGTCCTTCATGTGCACAATCCTTTGGTTTGTCTGAAGTCACAGAATGTGCCATTTTTGAAGACTTGTCTGATAACAACAAGGCTCCCAAGGTAAAAATGCACAGATTATGGAGACCTTCACAGTACATTCAGTTCTCTTATTTGACTTCAGTTGTTTCAGAAGTTATAAAAGCCTGTTCACACCAAGAATAATAAATATTCATATAAATATAATAATGAGCATATTAGCATTTGTACCAATGCGTGTTGTTTAGTATAAGCTGTTATGTCGCCTGCTTTTTTAAGGTCAGTGAATCAATATTTTAATCTTTTGTCAGATGGGAAAAATATCTTAAAATGATTCCTGTTTTTTGTTTCATTGTAAATATGATCACGTATATTAACGTCCACGTCAGAAAACAATGTAATTCTGTGTATTGTTATTAGCATACACTGCAGAGTGGATTGTGATTGACTGCCATATTTTTGCGGTTCATCAGTTTGTGGAAAACGCCTCAAGCGATATTATTCCTCTGTCTTTATCATTGTAGTTGTAAAGAAAATATTATTACATCAATGCAATTCAATCACTAATTTTAATAATGTAGGTTCACAAACAGCCCTTTTTAAAAGCTTTATATATTAAAGCAAATTTATATGTTAACCCTTGTGTATTGTTCAAATTGACTACCCTTTCATTATGTTAGTGGCTGTTTTTGCCCCATTGACTTCTATTATAATGACATTTTTTGATTGCAAAGCCTTGACACTATATAATAATACATTCTTGATTGTTGGTGGTTTTCCCTGTTAGGCAGAGGTAGAATTTGTAATTTTACTTAAAACTAACAATACTGTTGTTGCCATATAAAAAAAAACTTTATTTTAATTTCACGGGACATTTAATGTTGAATCCCCCTTTGCAGTGTGGTGGGTGTGAGGAGAATGAGGTCAGTGGATGGTGTGTCCAGTGTGAGGAGGCCTTGTGTTTAGACTGCGTGACTGCACATCACAGGGTTAAAGTGACCCGTGACCATGAAGTCACGCCCAAAAAACCACCCACAGGTTAGATATATTCCTCCACAAGCATGCTTCAGACTAACACTGTTGTGCGGTATAAGATTTATTCTGTTGTTTCTTTTGTTCAGGCTGGATTCAGAGAAGACGCTGTCCCTTACACTCTCAGGAAAGCTTGAGGTTCTTCTGTCTTGTTTGTGAAGAGCTAACCTGTAAAGATTGTCAGCTGATCACTCATAGAGGACACAGGTATAATCATATGGGTTGTTGTCTGTTCACTGTCACGTATGATAAAAATGAAAAAATTAGTCATGTCCTCATTTGAAATGCAGTAAATGGCTAAACATTTCTTTGTCTTTCATAGACCTCTTTTTATAAAAACTGCTGTGGTAAATTTTTTACATCTTGAGCCAAAACTGTACTAGGGTGTGACTGTCTGAAGCATAGTTCAATAATTACAACTCTTATGAATTAAAACAGCCTCACGGTGGTGCAGTGGGTAGCACGATCGCCTCACGGCAAGAAGGTCGCTGGTTCGAGCCTTGGCTGGGTCAGTTGGCATTTCTGTGTGGAGTTTGCATGTTCTCCCCGTGTTGGCGTGGGTTTCTTCCGGGTGTTTCGGTTTCCCCCACAAGTCCAAAGACAGGTGAATTGGGTAAGCCAAATTGTCCCTAGTGAATGAGCATGTATGGATGTTTTCCAGTGATTGGTTGCAGCTGGAAGGGCATCCGCTGCGTAAAACATATGCTGTATAAGTTGGCAGTTCATTCCACTGTGGCGACCCCAGATTAATAAAGGGACAAAGCCGAAATGAAAATGAATGAATGAATGAATGAATTAATTAATTAAAACAGGGTGCCCGTAGGGTCTTAAATTTCAAAAACTAAATTTTAGGCATTAAAAAGTCTTAAATTCACTAAGATATTGTCTTGTTGGTCTTAAATAATTTTAAGTGGGTCTTAATTTTCCGTTACGTAAAGTTACCCAATTGATCCAACACACATCCAATCACCAACGTAATGGAAATTTTAGCATTATAACTAATATTATAACAGTCTGTTTTGCATATGTTTAGTTTATTAAAGTTTTTTTAAAGTTCATTTAAGAGTTTTTTTAAGTTATGTTGAAATAATAAAAAAATTGTATGCAACTAGGGGCTGCTTGTTTGGAAACAGAAAATCGTAAAATCATTATTAAATACTGCAGGCCTAATTTTACAAGTGGCTATTTTAGTAGTATAATTTTTTTTTCACACAAATATTTCTAAAAACATAGGATCTTGACACATTTTGTCATAAAAAAAAAGCCATATCCTCTGGTCTGACACTATATGCTCATTTTAAACCAGCAATTGCACTGAAAACTTCAAGAGCTTCTTGTTCAAGATAATGTAACTGATGCACATTTGTCTCCGAATTTGTCCACGTATTCAATTTTTATTTAAGTTTTGTTGTCCTTTGGTGAGACACCTTTTTATTAAAATGTTCTGCAAGTCTGGAGAAAAAAACATTATACATAATTTCATATAGCATATGCACAGTAACATAGCACAGTATAAAGGTAAGTGTTCAGCAATGAAGATAAATCACTCTCATGCAATTTGTATAGGATTAAGAGTTGTTTTTCTTACTTTTTTTCAAACTACATAAATATAGCTATTTTTTCAGCAAAAAAGCATTTTTACTACCCTATTTGTCAACTATCCATATATCAACTGTGTCAAATCAGGACATTAAATAATAGATATGTGTCATATTTTAGTATTCCACTCCAACAATAACACATCACAGTCTGAATGTTCATGTTGTAAATGGCCATCCCTTTGTCAGTTTTGTGCATCAGGAGGAAGCTGTGCAATCTCAGAAACAGCAGCTGCAGAGTTTGCTGGACTCCATCAGACGTCAGAAAGGGACGGTCAGCAGCAGCCTCTTGCTCCTGGAGGCAAGGTAAATCAATTGGGCCCTTTGAGCTGTCATCCTTTTTTTTGTGACATGCCATGCACATGGAGAGCATCTGTAGGGTATCAGACCATCAGTGAGAGAGACAGATCACTCTCATGGGATGTTCAGTGTAGTCAATGAGTCAGCAAAAGCTTAAAAAATTCAAAACGGCATAGACAAAATGCTGTTCTAATTTTACATCATCTCGCCTGAAAGTTCCAGTACGCAAATATTTTCATAACAGCTTGATCCACCTGGAATGAAGAAAACAACTGATATTCAAAATGGTAAGCAAATGCTGCTTCGTTTGAGGTTTTTGTATTTGTAGTAATGTTTTACAAATTGGAATGAGGAATATAGAGGAATGAGACCCTGCCCATGAAATGCAATTACAAGTGCTCTCTGGGGATTTGCAAATAGAGATCTGTCTAGCAAATGCAAGACCAAATGTGTGGGTGACTCTAGACACGTCAATAGAAGGTGTAAAGCGGCCCAAAAGGTATATAACAAAAAAACAAAAGGTGTTAACAGCAGATCAAAGCAGGCCCTGTAAAGAACCCCAGAGTCACACATACCTACTGCATAATCACTGTGAACATTGGCAAGCTGTTTTGAACATCTGAAATGTTTTGGCTCCTGTTTTTAATGACATATTATGTTGCATACTGTGCCTTATTGAGCCACTCAAAATTAATATGGTGCTTTTGACATGTACTGTGGAAAATCGCCTATACATACGGTTAGTTTAACCCTTAATCGGCCCACAGGGTCAGGGCGATGCTGATGGAAGTTTCCTTATTATTATTATTTTTTTAAATGTTTTCTTTTTCTCAAGGTCATGGAATTCTGCACAATTGATCATGTGCAAAATGTTTTAATTTTCTCTATGAACTGACTGACTCTATCTACCTCTTCAGCCACAACTTGATGATTTAGTTTTTAGGACTCCAGAAAGAGGCATTGTTCTTTTTTCAACCATGTGATTGATTTTTTTTTTTTTTTTTTTTTTTTTTTTAGTTTTGTGTAATAAGAGATATTTGTATTTATTTTGAATGAAAAGTTCTCTGTATTTACTTACAGTTGAAGGCAAAATTGTTAATCAATTAGCAAGTTTACCAAGTGATGTTTAATAGAGTGTTAGATCACATTCTCCATGCCAGATAAATAAGATCTAGCCCGGACTTCAGATCCTGTCAGAAAATCTCTGTTTCTCTGGGTATCCAGACAACAAGCCAGCGAAGCCGCCCAATACCCAAACCTGTTAACCAGTGTTCAACTGAATTAACAGTCTCCTATAGGAGTTGTCTGAGAAAGCCAGAGAGGAGCAAATGCAGGAGACAAAGTAATGATGATAAAGAAAGATCAGAGTTTATTGAATAATCTTAGCTGCATATGATTCAATGCTCAGACTTCATCTGACCAGGATAAATCCAATAAGTGTTATTATACCTCAAGCAACAGCAATGGAAAATTACTGCTTCACAACATCGTCCAGTGACAATTCAGACCTCGAAATTGAGACATTCACTTATCTTATACTCTTGAAAAGAAGTGTCGCTTCAATCCACACAGTCGTAAGATTATAATAATATGGAAAAAGGAAATAATAATTATAAGAAAATAGTAATAATACAATATAAAAACATAATAAAATGACAAATAATCAAATCATTAACTAATAATCAATAAAATGATATAATGCTAACTAAAAATGACTAATGATCATATGATTAAATAAAATAATTAAATGAAGAATAAATTAATAAAATCAAATGAAAATAAAAAACAACACAAATGAGTGGTTGTTTTCTTGAAACAACACACACATAAGTTTGCTACAAGGATTCTCAGATCCTTAGTTAGATTCTTCAAGAAAAACGACATTTTCACAGTATTTCATGTACAATTTTTTTTTTCTTCTGGAGAAAGTTTCATTTCTTTTAGTTTGGCTGGAATAAAAACAATTTGTTAATGTTTTTAAAACATTTTAAGGTTAACATAATTAGCCCCGTTAGGAAATATAAATACAATTTTTTTAATTTATTACATTTTTTTTTTGATTGGCTACAGATTCCCTGTTGTGCAATGACTTGCTTAATTGAGCTTACTTGCCTAGTTAACCTAATTAACCTAGTTAAGCTTTTAAGCTGAATACTAGTATCTAGCAAAATAACTAGTAAAATGTTATGTACAGTCATCATGGCAAAGATGAAAGAAATTAGTTCTTAGAAGAAATTGGTTATTAAAACTTTAATAATGTGTTTAATTTTTTTTTAAACTTTGTTAAACAACACTTGGGAAATATTTGAAAAGACTTAAAATTTCAACTTTACATAGAGTCCACGAATAGTAATATAATCACTATTGTTTTCCTCACACATGCTAGAAAATAATAATAATAATAATAATAATAGGAATAAAAAAGAAGTACTCTGCTAGGGTCACAATGCCAAAGCTAGATGATTCAGAGAGAAAACAAAGAGCTCCTATTACTTCTAAAGGAATGCAAGCCTTAAAGAGTCTAAAAAGACGCTCAGTATATGCTCAAATCAGTTTAAGTCAGATTTTTGCTCATTTTTCAGATAAGAGCACAGAGAGCATAGAAATGGAGGGAAAAATGGTTATGAAATGTCTAAACGACTGATGTTAGTGGAGCATCACCTTTTGAATACAGACATCAGAGTCCATCATATGGACCTACAAACAAATCACAAAGCATTTTTAGGTGTTGTAGCACTTAATGCTACAGAACAATACCAGTTTCTAGCCAATGTGCTAATAATACATAGTTGCGTTCTAGTGATTTTGCTTTATACATATATCTTGTTTTATCTTGTAATTGTGTCTAAAATGCATGCATTGTTGTGAATATTCTAATTTTTGTTATAGATTACAGGACATAGAGCATGTGAAAATGTTAACAAAGACGATGTTAATACAGAGCGTCCACAAGATTTATCGCACCCTGATTCTGAAAGCTTCTCAGATCTTAAAGGATATACAGGTAAGCATTTTCTATAAGCGTGTACACGAGTTTAATTATTGACTGGAAAGGTAAATTAAGAATGTTTGTTGTACTTATTATTTTAACTTCAGTAATAATATTAACTTCATATATTCAGATAATTAATCTGTTGACTTATTTTTATTTCAGTCAGTGTTTCATTGATGCGATGAGCAAAAAACTGCACACAGAATATGCTGAATATATAAAAAATAACTTGGTTGTAGATCATTTTGTTTTTTTTAATGGCTTTCCCAACAGAAAAATGCCCTTCTTTGAGTGACTTCTGTTTTATCCTGTTCTGGAATTTTCAGCCTGTAACCCCTGATTTTTTTTTTGCATGTTTCATTTTAAGGCAGTGTTTGCAGAAGAGGTGGGAGTTTTGTCGGAGAGGAAGAGCTCTCTGAACAGGTTGGAAGGCTGTCAAGACTACATAGCAGATTTTATTGACAAGATCCAAAGCACACAGGGCCACTGCCTCCTGGTTTACAAAAAAAGAGTAAGCTAGGCTTTTTACATTCACATGGATTATGTTCAAAGTCTGTCCCACAAAGTTATTGATATTATTTAAGATAATAATATTAGCTCTATGGCGGCACCGTGGCTTAGTGGTTAACACTGTTGCCTCACAGCAAGAAGGTCGCTGGTTTGAGTCTTGGCTGGACTCAAGTTGACATTTCTGTGTGGAGTCTGCATGTTCTCCCTGTGTTCGCGTGGGTTTTCTCCAGGTGCTCCGGTTTCCCCCACAGTCCAAAGACATGCAGTATAGGTCAATTGGATGAACTAAATTGGCCGTAGTGTATGGGTGTGTGTATGAATGCGAGAGTCTAGGGGTGTTTCCCAGTACTGGGTTGCGGCTTGAAAGGCATCTGCTGCGTAAAACATATGCTGGAATAGTTGGCGGTTTATTCCACTGTGGCGACCTCTGAAATACAGACTAAGCCGAAGGAAAATGAATGAAAGAATATTATCTCTGTATGTTTTGAGATGAAGTACATTAATTTGCGTATTGAGCTGACTGTGATGCCATTGTATGATGATGTCATTTTTGTGATCAAAGCTAGGTATCACTCAGAGCTGGAATGTTTGCTTTTTTTGTCTCTAATTCAGATTGAGACCCAGGTGAAAATGCTTCTGTCCCAGGAAACATGCACCCCTGAGGCCATGATTAAACTTCACATTGAATTTCAGAAAGATCTCTGTCAGCACATCATGAATTTCGGTACATAAAATCTTACATTGTTGTGCTTTCAATTGTTGAAATAAGGGAATTTGACATTTCTTTCTTTCCTTCTACACAGGATTTGTAAGAATTACAAAGCGTTTTGTTCCACTTACCTCAGAGAGGACTCAATCCATTCAGACGAAACCTGTGTCTGTGGAAAGCTTTAATCCAAATTCTGTGGAAACTGCCACTAATGTTGATCATGCTCTGTCCTCATCAAGTGTTAATGAACAGGTTCGAGGTGATCCTGTTGTGCATCCCTTTGCCTCTTCTCAAACTGTACCAAAGCAACAGATCCTTCAAAGTATACTTCAGCCATCTCAGTCTAACCAGGCCACATCCCAACCACAACCTAACCACGGCACCTTGTTCCAAACCGACCTATCTAAAGTTTGCTCTTCAGACCTTCAGAGTTCAGGTTCTTCCTCACCGCCATCTGTCCAAGCCCAGTCCCATGAAGTCATGTCTGGGCAATCCAAGCATGCTTACAGTCCTTCATCAAGCCATGTCCCTTCTTCATCTGTTCATTCTCAGCACCATCTCCCATTGAGTCAACAGAATAAAATAAAATATAACTCCAAGACACCCAACCGAAGAAATACTTGGACTTTACACTATTACTCTGACATGCCAAATCAAACCATACCAAGGATCGTCCAAACACCTGCACTAACACATTCACTACCAGCTAGCAATAAAACACCAGTGCAAACTTATGCAAATCCAGCCAACAATCAAATATCTATACCAGTTCATCCAAAACCAGCCTGCAACCAAACAACTATCCCAGTTTATCCAATACATGCCAATAACCAAATACCTATTACAGCCAACAACCAAACAGCTGTACTAACTCATCCAATAACAGCCAACAACCAAACACCTACACCAACACATACAATTCCAGCCAGCAATCAAACATCCATATTACTACAGCAAATACCAGCCAACACCCAAACAACCCTATTGACCCGTGCAGTTCTTGTTAATGGCCAAACACCCATAATACCCCATGAATTAACAGCCAATGACCAAACACTGGTACAAACCCAACCAATACTAGCCAACAACCAAACATCTGTACCAACCCATGCAATTCCTTTTAATAACCACACAATGCTACTACCCCAGCCGATACCCAACAACAACAAATTACCGACACTAACCCACCCAATACCAAACAACAATCAAATGCCTGTTTTAATTCCACCAATACAAGCCAACAACCAAGCAGCCACACTAACCCATCCTGTACAATTCAACAACCAATCTCCTGTGCTAACTCACCCAGTATCAAACATACAACAATCAAATATCTATACCAGTTCATCCAAAACCAGCCTGCAACCAAACAACTATCCCAGTTTATCCAATACATGCCAATAACCAAATACCTATTACAGCCAACAACCAAACAGCTGTACTAACTCATCCAATAACAGCCAACAACCAAACACCTACACCAACACATACAATTCCAGCCAGCAATCAAACATCCATATTACTACAGCAAATACCAGCCAACACCCAAACAACCCTATTGACCCGTGCAGTTCTTGTTAATGGCCAAACACCCATAATACCCCATGAATTAACAGCCAATGACCAAACACTGGTACAAACCCAACCAATACTAGCCAACAACCAAACATCTGTACCAACCCATGCAATTCCTTTTAATAACCACACAATGCTACTACCCCAGCCGATACCCAACAACAACAAATTACCGACACTAACCCACCCAATACCAAACAACAATCAAATGCCTGTTTTAATTCCACCAATACAAGCCAACAACCAAGCAGCCACACTAACCCATCCTGTACAATTCAACAACCAATCTCCTGTGCTAACTCACCCAGTATCAAACATACAGAGTGGCGTTCAAACACTGATACTGGCCCATCCAATTCAAGCCGGTTTTTTGGGAGCAGTACATAGTTTTGCTGCACAACCCAATGTTCCTTTAACTAGTCTTTCAACTGTGAACGCACATCCTTTAAATGACGTTACTGCAGTATCTAATGTCCATTCTACTGGAACATCCAATGATAGGATGAATCACTGTCCCACCAATTCAGCCTTTAATGTCACCCCAAGTGATTCTTCACTCCATGCAAAACCATTGTGTTCTGATCCCATTAATGGAAGCAATAGCACTAACATACCAGTTAAGGCTTTGGCTGACTCTGCCTGTGATCAGGAAGCAGGAGTGAGCAGCACAAGTTTTACTTATACAGACTATTCAGAGAGCAACTTGCCCACTTCCACCGTGTCAGAGGCTGATCCTGGAGAACCTTCGCCACTTTCTCCAGACATATGCTCTGCTCTCCTGGACTCTCATTCTATCACCACAAAGAAATGTTTAAGACAAGCTAAAGCTGGTCAGTCAACCACAGAGTGTGACTCTGGATCAAAACACTGGAGCGCTGACATGCCAACAACTTTTCATCAGCTTGTAGAAACAATATGCAGCCCTGTCAGCTCAATATACACACAGAATGCCACATCTCCAGTGGGTTCGACTCCTTGTAGGACTTCAGAGGACATTACTGGTGAGGTTGGTAAATTGTTTTTTTTTTTTAAGCCTGGGACACACCAAACCAATGCCAAAAATACTTGTATTGACGAAAACTAACTGTCACCTTGGATTGGTCTCATCTGGTCCCATCTGGACCAAAAAGCTGCCTGTGAAAACACCAAATGGTCGACAGAAATGAAAGCAAGAGGCGACATGTGGAAGTACCAGCTTTTGCTGCGCTCACACTGCAGGAACTCTGAACAATTTTAAATATAGAAACACTATTTTGGGGGAAACTAAATTAGCAGGGTCTAACCCAGCACAATGATGTAATAGTATGCTGATTGGGGGAATGTAGAAGTATGCTGAATTGGGTGATTAATGATATGTAGCACTATAAGTTGTTATAGGTAATTTAGTCCTTTCCATTATTGCAAAACACAGAAAATGTTATAATCTCAGCTTTGATCACAGTGTTTTTCAGCTGATTTTGCATCTAGAATCAGTGGCACAGCTCATTGACAACTAAGAGAGCTCAAGAGTTGGAGCCTTTGTTTGACCCGATGCAGGCAATGTGAGGCGACGCAATTGTCTGCTTTCCTCAGTGTTAGTTCTTTGGTGTCCGTTTGGTGTGTCTTTACCCTTACAGAAAGAAGTATTAAAAGTTGTTAGAGATTTTGTGTCACTGAATAGTTTTCTTTTGCTAGCAGAGGGCGTCACATGGCAAGACTATCCAAAGTTGTTTTGATCACAGCGAGGCAGAAGAGAATGAAAAAGAATCTGCAGGTGATTTTCTTTATCATTTGTTTTCAAAAGTATACTGTATAACGAACTGGGCAGTTTGATCATGATTAGAGTTCGACTGTATTATAAGAAAATGGATCTTGAGGGCCAGAGTTGCAAACCCCTGGTGTATAGTAACTATGGTGTTTTAACTCCATTTATCTTTTTTTTTCTCTCTCTCTCTTTTTTTTAGCAACACTGAGTCACTTCAAAACTCAATTGAAGGAATTCAGGAGGTGAATTTGAGATGTATTCCTATACTGTTGATTGAAGTCTTGGTTCATGTAGGACCTTTTCCTCTTTGCTTTCTTCCTTCATCACAGACAATATTACCCTTATTATAGTACTGTGCACAAATCTTAGGCCCAGTCTAGTGAAAAATATCTGTCATTATAACATTGCTAAAACTACAAATCTAATAGTGGCCTAAGACTAATTTGCTGTTTTTTTAAATAAGCACTATTAGCAAATTAGTATTTACATTTTTAGATTTTTATTTTTTTATTTTGTCAAAATGTAATGTGTATAATATTAATGCAAATTGTTACTACATTTTCTAATTTATATGACCACATTTCTGTCCATAACAGGTCTCTGTGTGTTTCTCTGGTGCGTCTGCCTGTATCTCTGCCTCCACATGGGCATCCACTCCCAGAGTTTCACCTTAGTTCAGATTCTTCCACAGACCACATCTTGGTGCAGGAGTCTCTGGGAGGGGAGGTAAGCACACTGTAAACTATGTTACTCAGAAATAGACAAGAGTTTGAAACAAGAGTTACTGTAGGGGAGTGACAAATATTTTGAAAACTGTGGGAGTTAAAGTGCTGTAGAAAACTGGAATGTGCTTGTATATTTATATCATTACAAAACAATAAAGAATGAGTTGAGGCTCTTGTTTGCCAGTAGAGAAAATATATTATTTGGCCTTTCAGCAAATAAACAATATTTCTGTCGTCTGTTCTTATATATACAGTTATCAGCATATATGAGTACACCCCCCACAAATCTCTAATTTAAATGAATATTTTATAGGATGCTTTACAATATTATATTTGTGCATATACATTAGTTTAGTCAGTACTGAAGCCAAATCTGGAGCTAATCAAACAAAATAACTTACAATAATGGCTCAAAAATTAGTAGCCTAAATTTATATGTTAGGGAAAAATATTAAATAAAATTTTCAGAAATAGCTAAAATCATAAGAAAAAAATATATAACATTTTGTTAAAGTTTGTAGTTTGTCATTTTTTTGCAATATTTTGCATGAATTTAAATGTATTAACTTTCCATTTCTAAAGATGTTCAGTGACTAAAATATTATTTTAATAAATATATCTGTTTAATAAATCTGTTTTGTTCAAATGCACCAATATACATTGCCCATATTCACTGAGAAATGGAGAAAAATATTAGTTTTTCAAAATGGGGTGTACTCATATATGCTGAGCACTGTACTTGCAAGAAAGTCATAAGATTATACCCATTTTACAGGCTAGCCTGATAAACATTACTGAATGAGCATCAAATAGGCAGAATTCAATTAAAAAGTAATTTGGACTAATTGCATTTAGCAAAAACATTTCTTTTCAGATGAAATATGCAGCCAGCTATTTATCATGCCTTAGGGCAGGGGTGCCCAAACTCAGTCCTGGAGGGCTGGTGTCCTGCAGATTTTAGCTCTAACTTGCCTCAACACACCTGCATGGATGTTTCTAAAAAGCCTAGTAAGAGATTGATTAGCTAGCCCAGGTGTGGCTGATTGGAGTTGGAACTAAACTTTTCAGGACACCGGCCCTCCAGGACCGAATTTGGGCACTCTTGCCCTAGGGTATACATATGAAAAATATATAAAATAATGCGCAAGAACAGACTATATAGTAATTGTTTGACTTGTTTTCAATTGTTTGACTGTATTATTGATTGTATTATTTTGTTTGAAAGTAAAACAATGTTCACAATCGGTCTAAATAAGCTCCCCTTGGTCCATTTATGTACACTACACAATCTCAATTGCAAAATTCTTCTAGTGCTCTGAAACATTCGCTTGGTGAATAGTCCCACAATGCGTCATGATAATTACGGAAAACTGATGTTGACCATGGTATCTAGACGGAAGTTCTGAAGTGCAAAACATGAATGACGTGATCTGTCTCAACAAAACATAGTATTTTAAAATGCTTTATTTGTTATTATTTTTATTTATAATCAATCATGAACATGGACAGGTACAGAACAATCAAACAAACATTAATATTTCATTAATGGTTAAAGTGTTGCTATAGTCAAATTATTTATCTATAATGTACTTAAAAAAATTATAAAATTGATATGTGAAAAATACCAGTTCAGTTCAGTGTACAAGACCTTTTTTAGCTAAAGAGCTGATAGAGTTGCACTTAAGGCTGTAGAAGCCACAGCAATGGTCTTATTTGCTCCGATTGTTCTCAGTTTCATCCTGTTCTTCTCCAGATTAAGCAGGTGTGGCGATGGCATGAAGGTCCAGTAGCATCCAGAGCCTCCGTCTGCTCTAGATCACAGATGAGTGACATCGACAGCTCTCCGGCGTCTGATGTACAGTTCTGTGTCGTGTGCCAGTCTGCAGGAGCTGCACTTCTCTGTGCAAAATGTGGATCCGCTTTTCACTCTGACTGCCACATTCCACCAATCTTCACTAAACCTTGGTGAGACCATAAGAAAATAATAGGAATTTGATCAAACTCACTTTAATAAACAATAGAAAACACTGACAAATTAATAAAACGTTATCAATTTGACAATACATGCACGCACAAATTTTCAACACATGAAATTACAGAAACGCACTGCAAACAGCACAAACCACAACCCAAATGTGTCAGGGGACCTCAAAAATTTATGAACCTAGCTGCTTTCCATTTAGTGTCAGTGGTGTTGTTCATTATTTATTATTTATCATTAATAAATTATTATTAATGATAAATGAATAATTCATTATTATTAGCTATATTAATAGTTCATTATTATTATTTTAACATTTCGGTCATACGGTTCCATGTTGTTTGTATATTATTAGACCTAACGTTAAAGGAACACTATTTTTTTCATTGTACAACTTTTTTCATTGTACCCCTAAAGTAAAGCAGTTGAGCTTTACCATTGAGTTTGAATCCATTCAGCTGATCTCTGGGTTTGGTGGGCACACTTTTAGCTTAGCTTAGCATAAATCATTGAATCGGATTAGACCATTAGCATCTCCCACAAAAAAAATTAAATAATAATAATTTTCCTATTTAAAGCTTGAAAACAGGCACATATGATATATTACACATCGATGTTACCTAGTTTTTGGACTATTTTTAAGCGCTGCGTAATCTCATTGTGCCTGATGCAGCCATGGTATTTCCCTGTTTAACTTAAGGGATTTTTCTTTTTTTTTAAGTGGAGTGTTCCTTTAATTCAAATGTTATTTTTAATGCCATGTTATACTAACATCACTACTGAATCTAAACAGGAAGCGGCTGGATTCGTCACTGTTTAGGGTTTCCCCCAACACATTTCCATTGAGGTCTGCACTAATTCCAGTGTGTTTCTGTATTTGCATGCGTTATGAGGATTTACATTTGTGTGTTGTCAAATTGATTGTTTTCTCAGTGTGTTAATATTTTTCTATTTGCAATTGTTTTCTAAACTTGCAGCCCATTAATCAAAAATAAATCTAAAGAAATCAAATGATTTAATAAAAGTCTTCTGAAGGTTTGTATGCAAATAAAAGCCTAACATAACTGTTCATCATATAAAGCAAGTGTGTCTCTACAGAAGACTTGGAGTAAACTCTTCAATTCATATGGATTTATTTTTTTTGGCAGAGGTTTGGGTGAACGGACTTTCAGTGGGGAGAATGTCTTTATCGTTATCATGTGAATTTTTGTTTATGGGTAATCTAACTGTTGGTATAATAACTTTTTGTTTGTGTCTCCTGCAGCAAGGATTGGGTGTGTTTGCTGTGTCAGGATGTTAGCGAGACTCTCTTGTTTGACTCTGGTGAGGAGATAAAGACGACCGGTCTGAGTCTACAAGACCAAAGAGTGAGACACCAGCAACCTGAACGGATCTACACTCATAGTTATACTCACAACACTTAAAGGATGTTTAGGAGAGGACTGATATTGCGTAATGTAAAGTCACATGGATCTATGTCATCTGTTCTGTTCAGAGGTGTGAGAAGCTTCTCCTTGGACTCCAGTGTGATGAGAACATGGGCCTGCTCTACAGCGTCACCAAAGTAACTGCATGTTGTATATAATATTGCTGTAAAAAAACATTAGGAATCAAAAAATTGTTACAAATATTGATTGCATTCCAGGCAAAACTAAAATGATATTATGATATTCAAGACAGGTATTGAATGGTCAATGATTAATAAGAATTCTATTTTATTTTTTCTATTTCTAAGACGTTTATGAATATTATTTGTTTATTGATTTATTTATGTATTAGAAATGTACACTTTTGTAGTGTTTTTTGAAAAACTTTTATACCATTTTTAAGAAAGCTTTAAAATGAACAACTTCATTGGAATATATCATGTGGTATAAATATTCAGTAACACATACAAATTATTTGTGCTTGGTTACTTTTTTTGTGTGTTTTTTTGATAAATAT